>JBBPTV010000028.1:48058-84088 GCA_038094275.1 Tubosaeta brunneosetosa
TCATGCCCACTGGATTACAATCCTTTACGTTTGAGACGCCAATTCTGCAGATCTCGTCTGCGGTCAGACCATCTCGATGGATTTCCACGGCGTCCAGTGCCTTACTTGTTCGCACTCATACCTCATCATCACTCCTCCGTGTCGAATCTTCAAAGGTGATACAAGAGCTTGATATCACGAGGTCTCAGACAGGAGATATTCCAATATCGGATTCCAGGATCTTGGCTTCTGGTCCTGACATAGCTGTAGTGAACCGAAGCGGAAAGGTTTATAAGTGCAATATATACCGTGGTGGAAAGGTGATGTATGTCATAGTTTTCCGTCCTATTATATTGCCCGCTCATACCGCATGTGTGTCAGAGAATCGGTCAGTGGCCATGACGTTGATGATGATGACCACTTTTGGCAGCTGGGTGTTACCCAACGGAATGACGAGTGTTTTCTTGCGTCCAGTAAAACTGTCAAACATATTGACTTGAGGGTATGCATGCGTTTTTGTTACTGGAGAGTCCCTCACTGCTATCTCGTAGTCAACAAGCTCGACTGTAGATATATTCTCACTGGAACACCCGAGTGCGGTTGTAACGTCTTTTGAAAGTCCAATGGACGATTACATTAGCCGCATCACTACCACTTCCCACATAATTTGGCTTGACGATCGCTTTCGCAAACGACCTTTACTGAGTTATAAACATTGCCGAAGTTTCGACCGGACTCTCAGAGTCATCACTGCCAACTACGGCGGGGGTATGTTTCTCCCGCACGTCATACAGCACTGAGGCGTACTGAGACCTCGTTAGCGTCATTGTCGCTATTAACCTCTCGGAGGAACGGACTCGTTAGCTTATATGACGTTGGCAGAGGTGCTGATGGCCTTCTACATTGCAACTCCAATCCTTCTTGTTTACCCAACGCTGAACCGGTCTTTGTGGCGTATGATGGCGATGCACTCGTTGAATTCCCCTCGCATGAAAGGTTAATGCTCCTTCGCCTCCGTCAATGTGGAAGCATTTACAGACAAGACATTGGCATCGCCCGAGTTGATGAAGACCGGTTATCTGTTCAGCGGGATCATGTAACCCATCAGTGGGATGAAGATACTCTGACACTAGAGAAACGAGCCAACGAATTGCAGATTGACTTTGGTCCAGCTGGAGAAAGACATTTCATCGAAGTGAACCTTCGTGGAGCTTATGAAAGTCCGTCACATTGCGCTCATAATTGAATTTGTTCTTATGGCCCACAGAAATATCTTCAATCGGGGGTGATGCCCGAGAAGACGTGGATCATGACGCGTCAAAGGACCCGCTAGCTCGATTACCTGAAGTTTGGCAGAACAGCGAGGAAGCTATTGAGAATATGTTAACGATGTAGGACGGCACTTTTCCGTATTCCCAACATTGACTCCCTTCGAAAGGTCCGACGTTGTTGCTGAACTCGAGGATAGCAACAAGCGCCCCCCGGGTACCAACTTCCTCGTCAGCAGCAATAACGACTCGTTTGACGCATTTATGAATGGTCACCCTTCCATCCAGAAACTCTCTAGCTTTGCGCAGTGGCGATACAGCATCCAAGACACGTCGATTCCTACTCTCTATCACTGCCCCCTTGACCGAGCCCCCTTGCACGAACATTTTCAGAGTCTGAATCTTGTATCGGAAGTTGAACGACATGACACTACATTGCAGCGCGAGACGGGAGCCTGGGAGCAGCTTAATTTTGACTTGGCTCTGTCTAAAGACGTATTTTCCACCCGACCACTCCTCAAACCCCACCTTTTTGCTGGAATACCAGGCACGGGGATTTCCTATAGCAATGAGCCTCCTGAAGTCGAATTTGGGTACTTCCGCCCAGTTCGTAAGATGGGTAGTGACCACTATGCAGACAAGGAACAAGACAGTGGAGAAAATCCAGGTATTTCAAGTCCACTCGGAGTGCGACTTTTGCTCGCCGAGTGGGAACCGGGAACCGACCCAAAGGATTACACATACCGTGACTCATATGGTGTCGAAGAATCGGACGTGCAACCTATCCTGGAGCAAAGGAACCTGCCTGCACCTCACACGATGCAGAAAAGGCAGGTGGTGCCGCAACAGCCACCTCTTATTATTCCTGCAGCTACACAACCACCAGTAGCGCAGGCGTTTTCGCGCCCGGTTCTCGCACATGAAATGGTGGGGCAGGAGCCACAGCAGTCAGTGGGGTGTTCGGAGGAGCCAATGGCGAGTACTCAGGTGCTTCCTGGGCGGTATGGTGGACGCCAGAAAGCAGGGAAGAAACGCATTGGGGGGTTCTGAATTAGTGCTGTAGCCTTTAGTAACGTCTGTATGAGCCAGATTTGGCAAGTCGCCTTCAGAAGTCGCTTTCGCCCGAGAAGCTGGCCTTGCCGGTTAGCAGCGGCGTACCCTGATCTCATTAGTGCACTTCCTCCCGTATCACTCGCTCACGAATCCGTGCACAAGACTGGGCTCTCCAGCTGCTCCAGCCTTGACTCGGGCTCCATGGATGGAACCACGTATGTCACCGCTGATCCTCCCTGAGCAGACTCCTACATACTTCTCAGAACGCCCCATAACCCTTGGCCCGACAGTGTGGCGTTGAATGATGCTCTGAAACGTATGCTCTGTTGCAGTAGACCTGCTGTCCCAGTTCCAACCCGAGACCTTTGCGTACAGGGAACAAATCCGTAGTATGTGCTCTTTCGGCCAGCTACATATCAACAATTGCAGGGTATCCGGTACGTCTGCTTTCTTGTCTCAGCTTCAACTCAAGTTTGACCGCGATCCCAGCTAGACTCGCTCAAATCGAGGTTACAGACGACCAAGACGCGAGTTTCCGTTCCGACATTAGCAGGGTTGGTGTATCGGGAGGAAGGCGTCAAAGGATTCTACCGTGGCTTATGGATTCCCCTTGTCACGATTTCGTTCGTCCGTGAGTTCTTCAATACCTCACAGTTCATCTCCTTGCCGAGTATTTTCAAGGTGCCGCGTCGTTCACCATATACAGTGATACGAAGGAATATTGTCGCAACCATGATTATTTCTCTCGAAACAGGATATCCGATGCTGCCCTCGCTGGCGGTATCAGTGGTGCACTATCTGGATCTCTAATATCTTTTGGAAGCGCGCGTACGTCTGTTGTTTCCTTTAACCCCTTGCGCTCAAAGCTGATTTCAATAGCATTCGAGCTCGTCAAAGTAAAAGTCGTACCCATCAGAGTGATGCCGGCATCTTGATATTATGTTTACTAGGTCCGCAGACAGCTCGAATATAGTATTGCCTCAAACAAGGGAATCCACTTGGCAAAGCCACCCAGTACTCTGGATGCCGTCCGTGACATATTTAGGTCGAACGGCCTGCTTGGTCTCTACATTGGTTTCCGATTACACTTTGGTCCGTAATTCTGGCTATCCCATTGTTGCATTGACCGATTGCCTCCTATCACGAAATAGTACGCGACACGGCTGGTACAGCGCTATATTTTTTTGAATATGACGCCATGCGTCATCTCTTTGGCCGACTACGGTCAGGAGAACAAGGTCCCACACCTCCCTGGCTACCGATACCCGTTTCTCTCATCCCCTTTGTGTGTGGTTCGTTTGCTGGTGTCACCTCGTGGGCACTTATTTACCCGCTCGATGTGTGAGTGTGTCGTCTATCCGATTGATCATTGTTGTCCTAGTGATGTAACTCTCCAGGGTCAAGACTAAAATCCAACAACGTGCCTTGTCTGGCACACCTCCGAGAGGAGTATGGGAGACTCTCCGCCGGCTTGTGCGGGGTAAGCTGAACTCAATATCATGTGATGCCTTGCTCACTCGCAACACCAAGGTCCCGACCCAAAAGACCCCAAACCAGTACTCGCTGGCATAGCACGAATTTATCAGGGTCTCGGTGTGAGCGCGGTGCGAAGCATCACCACGCACGGACTTCTGTGGACTTTTTTCGACATCACGTCGCATTTCATTGACCACCTATCGTGACCTCACGACCCGAGACTTCACCTTATATCACTACCTGACTAACCACTCATACTCATTCATTTCGGCGGCAAAAAGCAGAGCACTCCAATCACTAGTTCACAAGTAACAAATTAGACCCACGTTTCGAGTGTATCATAGCACCATGTCCCCATGGGCCTTAAGTATATTCATAATAAGACGAGACGGGTATCGTGCTGGCGAGGAAAGCACATTTACGGGCGATGGAATGTAACTGCGCCAGGGTAGGTGTGGTACAACATGGAAGGTATTGTTGTGCCATCCCATTACGAGTGTAATAATTGCAGAGAACCAGGGCCAAGGCCGGTGGCGTAGATCCGTCAAGAAGAGAGTAGACGAAACGCCACCCAGTTTGTTCCAGCGCAAAACTCGGGCCGAGTTCGTGTAGGAGGGCATATATAATGGACCACCGGGGAACAAATGGCTGATCATCGCGACAACAGCCACCATGCGCATAAATAAGTTTTGACGGGGTATAGGCAAATCACGAAGCACGACATCAACATACTTTGGGAAGGAAATGAGGCGTAAACCACTACGAGCTTATCGAGACCATACCCACCGCAATCAACTTCTTGATACAAAATTGATTGAGTTCGTCCAGATGGTCCTTTTGGGCGCGAACCGATAGCCGTCCGAGACGGCTGGGTATCCCCGACACGAAGACCAAGATCTCCTGAGCAAATATGTTTGTGTCCCTCGCGCGAAATTGCATGGTCCAGTGTATGTAAACAGCTCGAGCAAGGCTACGAATCCTGGTCCGTGTCGGACGTTCGATGATCCGCAACGTCAGTGCCACCATGTCGTCGGCTGCGCGTCCTGATAAGACCGATCTCTTGAATACGTTGGTGAAATGGTCGTCGAGATCCGTTTGCTAGCGGGGAGTTTGGGCCATGTTGTTTTGACGCTCATCGAGGGGTGCAAAGCGGCATGCAGTAAGCGCGGTACGACCGGGCCTGTTCTTCGGTTCAGGATTCGACGACTTGTCCATAGACAACGGTTCGTGAGTATTACGAGTTGTCGGGCATCGTGAGTACGTCTTCGAAGACTGTTGCCAAAGACCTGCATCCTCTTCTTTCGCACGCGAGACAAGTACGGCGCTGAACACTTCTGATAGAGTCAAAAGGAAACAAGTATAGTCGCCGGGGTAGCTCAGCTGGGAGAGCAACAGACTGAAGTCATTGATGCGGTTTCTGGAGGTCCCGTGTTCAATCCACGGTCCTGGCACTTTTTGTCGACTCTAACTGCCACTTGTTCTGAATTTCAGAAACACACACCATCTTGCTCAATATTCGGCAGACGGGTGACTGATACTTATTCGGAGGTGCGGTCGACGGGAGGAGCACCTGTTGCTCTTGTGTCACAGACTCGAATGTGCTTGCAACGATTGAACTATTTAATAACGAAGCTTTGACTCCCTATCAACTGAAAACCTGTCAATTAAACACAGCCAATCGATGCTTGGAGAATATTAATGATCACGACTCGTTTGCATCGAAGGTCATTACCACACCCTACCAAATGGTATCACGTTCCCTAAACAACTGCCGCCATTGTAATCGCAGCGAGCTCCCTTCCGGTAAATTCAGCAACCTCATCGCTAGAAGGGCGAGGCGTCACCGAGCCAACAGCCATCCAGCACCACTGTATGAATTTCCACCAGTGGTCTGCGACCAATTCCCCTTCGGGTTGTCTTGGTCTCATGCCTTTCGCAACGGCAAAAATAACTTGTTCACTGCGAGGGAGATAATGATAGGGAATGTTCCCTGTCAGAACCTTTCCAGTGTTCCAGTAAGACATTACAAAGTGGAGTTTAGACCTGCTCCACATACCTGCAACATGATGCTTCCAAATGAATATACATCTGTCTGCATAGTCGGTGTCACATGAGATTGATCTGGGTCAAGTAATTCTGGCGCCATCCAACGCACGGTACCCTTTGCCTGACGGGTCGTTGTGAAAGATGACTCACTCAATTGCGTCAGCAGCGTAGACAACCCGAAGTCGGCAATGCATGCTCTCCTGTCCCCAGTAACCAGCACGTTCGACTGTCCAATTTGCAGTATGAGCAAGGACAAGGGAACGACATCACAGGTACGTACACCAGAGATATCACCGTGAACAACATTCCGGGAATGCACTACCAAATGGATTGTCTCCTATGAGAACAGCGAGGACACAAAAACGGCTCACGATATTGCAACCCTTTTGCTACATCGTCAATCTGGAAAATAGTCAATTCCAACCATGCGTGCTAAAAGATGATTACCAAGGTAAATTTCTTTGCGGGTGACAAAGCAGTTTCTCCAAGATATGTCGAGAGTGCACCGTTTTTTACCCATGGACATACCATAGCAGGTATGTCTGGATGCATGCTAGCGTCGTTGACAGTCCCCAACAAAGGCAAAATATTGGGGTGTTTAAGTTTCCACCATACGGCCACTTCCTTTCGGAATTGCTGTTCACTGACACGGTAAAAGCAGAGTTCTACAACTTAGCTTTCCAAACAAGTCACACACCTTCACCTTTTTTGGCAGATGTTGATCATGTTGTAAGTACACTCTTGTCGTCTTGATCGCAACCTGGTGACTATTCAATTTCAGTGAATGTAAGAGTATGGTGACCTACATCAATAAGACACCCTTTGAAATTTAGATCGCCTCTATAAATGTCACCAAAACCACCAGATGCGAAAGGGTAGGTGCTTGACTTGGTAACACGACCAGTTAGATCGTAAGGTGAGGTGGATGGAGCATCGTCGATTACGATGCTTGTTCCACTACTGATGAATTCCCCCAATCTTAGGCCATCCTCTCCCCATTACTATAGGTTGTAGGTCCACTGAGGGTGCGTGGGTGGAAGAAGGGATGCTGGTTGGGATACAATGTCAGGGAAAACATTGTGTGAAACTAGTCAAATGGGGCCACCTAGTGATAGTTGATCCTTCGGACAACGCTGCAAAATGTGTACTCGCAGGTATTCTGGAAAGGGATTGGGTTGGGTTGAGAATTACGTGCTGCAGTCTTGCTATGTCATAGGCATAATCAAATGATGATAAAGAGAGAATCATCTGAACGAGACTGACATTGAAGTTCGGTCTCGCGAAACAGGTGTTTAAATGGAATTACTGCCTGAACAAGCCGTTGCAGGTGCTCAGTAATCTCTCCAGAGTGATGGGCAAATCTCGTGGAGGTGGAAAGTGCAATCTGTAGGCCAAGAAAGATAAAGCTAGTCATTCACGACTGCCCAAGGGAACGGACAATATCTTACTTCAAGAAGCTCGACAATCTAGTGATTGGGTGATTAGCATAGCTCGACTGTGGGACAGTCACTTACTTGCCTTGGGTCGAGCAGACGGATAGTATGCTTTCTCTGAACTTAGCCAGGTGGCGAGCTTTTCAGCAGCATTGACGAATTCCTTAGGGTCATTGGATGCAAGTCTCCGGGCGAAAATGGGGAAGGTCTTCTCATTCTCCCTGATCGCGCTCAAAGCTGACCTCGACCATGCGGTGATCCTTTGAGGAGAGCCTTTGAGGATGAAGATCAGATAACTGCAAACGAAAGTATTCGTTAGAAGTCACTTTGGACAGGGTGTTCCATGTTCAAGACCTCGACTGCGCTCCCACGTTTTTCAGAACTGGTCCCTAGTCGATGTATTCTCCGACCCATCCTCCTTACCCATTACTGCGACCAACAGTTGGAGCGAGGTCACTGCTATCTTCCTCGAGAGAAAAGTCATTTGGGCTATGATCAGCATTCTACCATGGGATGCTGCGCAGTCTACCCAACATTCAGAAACAAGTTCTCGTGTATCTCGGTGCGTCCTCGTTCCAACTGCTGCATTCGCTCTGTCCACTCGACAGTGGCCTCACTTACGCCTTCAGCCTCTACCATTGGTGGAGATGAAGTCGACTCGAAACCGATCTGGTGTTTTACATGCCTGGATTGTGTTGGATTCATCAACCGCCTTCGGTTCGACACGTCCGTTTATGACGGGGTATACGCTGGGATCAGGGGATTGACAGAAAGGACCGACATTCATCCCCACGGTTTCGCTGAGGTTGTACCTATCGGAAGGGTCATCTTGCTTCCCGGCGTGGATAAAATGTTAACCCAGAGAGTCCTCGCATCCATCATTACCCCATTCAAGGCGGGAACTGTCATCGATACAGACATAGGTGGCCCAACCGCAATCCTCGCAAGAGGATGTGCCTCTCAAGCACATCTGCTTGCTTGGGACATCGGAAAATGTATCGGGCCGGCCGCTTTCAACAAGGATAGCAATTCAACCAACATCGTTCCCAGCAGTCGTTCGATCGGCCCTCTCATGTTGTATCTCGTTCTTGAAGGAGCCAACGGTGGGAAACACTGAGAGACGAGCGGACAAGCGAACTGGACCACGCTCTGTTGGGGTGACTAAGTAGTTCCGTATGTAGTACCGTAGGGCTTACATTTTCGAGCTATTGAGAAGTAAGAAGGATCGGCTACATGAAACCGCCTAAGTAACAGGACAAGTAGGACGCGCAAGAGAAAGTGGAAGAATACTCGGAGACACTGACGAAAGGCTTCATTGTCATCCTGGATTGATGTAGCACTATCGCAATGTACTACCAATGCTTATTGTATCAATCCACATGGTTCATGATGTGAACTGGCCAACGAGTACAAATGATTCAAGCAATCGTATACTTTCCATAATCTTTCTCCGGTTCATATATCTAGCAATGTTCACACTTATCAGAAGGACAGAAAAATAAAGTCTGCACCAGCTCACCTCCCACCGCGAAGCAGGGAATATATGTTTGTTTCTTTGGTACCAGCTTCGCTCGACGACTTTCCCTGCGTGGGATTCATCCTTCTCCTTCGTCGCGTCGGCAAGAAGGCGGACGTCGTCGTGGACATCGAAGTTGAAGAGGGGTCCTGACTTTCCCCGAGCTTTGTTGACGATGAAGTCATAGAAAGTATAGTGCTACAGGACTGTGAAATGTCATATCAGAAGGAGCAAAAGAACTGCGTACGCCCGGTATTACGAGATCCTCCTTGAATACAGAGGCGATCAGACAGACTTGACACCGATAAGAGGTGGCGCACCTTGATATACATTAGGTTGTCAACGTTGACTCCTCGAAGCTCAGGAAATTGTTGCCGGCACTTTTCCAAGAAAGCGCTGATGGTATCCCCCTTCTTACACTGAAAAGGTTCTAGGCCTGAGATAAGTCGGTAATCAAAAGGACATACGATAACGGATTTCCGGTGTCCGCTGCCATCCCAGTATGAGTAAGTGACCTCGATTTCTTCTGCTTTGAGTTCCTCTTGTTTTCGGAGCCATTCCTGGCGAAGTCGTTCTCTTTCTCTCCTTTCCTCTTCTTCCCGCTCGCGGTCGGGGAGGAAGGATGTGTCAACGTCGGGATTTTTGCCAAATTTCGTGCGTTTTACCGCAGGTTCGCCGTTCGTGGTATCTGGCGTTTGGCGAGAAGAAGCCTCCCCGTCGCCCTCCTCGTCATCCATAGCGAAAGACAATGTCGACTTGGCCTTCTTGCGTTTCTTGACCTTCTTCGTTTCCTCTCTAAACAAGTGCTCCATGTACTATCAGCTACTCTTCTCCAAACGCTAAAATACAATGAAATCCATAGAACATTGACCCACTTGAGCTCATTTGTGCGCGCTGCTTCGCGTGCCTTTGCCTCTTCCAATGCCTTTCTCCTCTGCTGGAAATCTTCTAGATGAACCAGACCAATCGTGTTGTACTTGAGGGTGTCTTCCATAGAGTCATTTTGTCCAACAAACTTGTTCGCTGAAGGACGCGACTTTTCAGTTTCGTTGATGAGGTTCTGCTTCTGTCGCTCGTATTCTTCGCGGTTTTGGAGACGCTGTTTGATGAGTTCATCTTGACGGCGTCCTTCCGCTTTGCTGGCAGACATCTTCTGACCGATTTGTGTGAACTCGGTTGGTTGATGAGTGAAAGAGGCAGAGATGCGGAGTGTCAAACCGTTCTCTTTCTCAAAGATGGTACACGTCCTCGGTGTGCTTTTGCCCGACCTGCAATTCGCAAGGGTGTGTCCAGTGACACGTAGCTTTCTCACCTGACGTTTCTACCAGCAAGCGTTGACTACGTTCTATGGCGTCGGGAACAAGACAGCCCACCGACTTTGTGCACGACTGCAAATTCACGACCGCCAAAAAATACGGGACCTCACACCAACGCAGGTCACCGAACTGGCCTCTTTCCTGGCTTCCCCTTCAACCGCACCTCCACTCCGTCGCATGCCGCTCGCCCCCCTAGATTACAAGCCTCCCCCTGTTTCTACACCCGTAGAAGATATTCGACGAAAAGCGCTCGAAGACTCTTTGGCTGGACCCCCAGATCCGCTCAAGGGCTTGAAGATCGAGTCGGAAGCGAAGCGAGTTGTGAGGGAGAACATTGCTCACTTGCGGATGATTGGAAGTTATGTGGGGAAGCGACATGCGATGGGCTTGCCTGTCAGGGGACAGAACACTCAATCAAATGCCAAGACGGCAAAGAAGTTGAACAGGGTCAGCCGCTTTGGCTGAACGGGTTCTAAGAGCGCGGTACGATACTAGAATTTCATTTGGTTGTCTTCCAAACATGTGGGATCATGGCTTGCGTTGGGATTTGTCGTCCAGAAATACAGGTGAGTCTAATCGTCGCCCACGGGCACTTCCTCCTCCAGGTATTTTAACAGCGTGACGCGAATTTCCGTACTTTCGTCCCCCCGCAGCACGTCCGACAAAAATTCTGCTTGCACCTGCATCTGTACCTACAGACTCGGAGGTGTATGACGCGTTCGTTGGGAATGAGCATGGCTACGCACCATCTCTAATGCCCCTCTAAGGACACCGCATAACACATTGCTAAACCATAAGCCGCCCTCAAGAGCCTCCTCTGGTAGCTCGACAAATTCCGCCAGAGGGTTTTCTTCCAGGGTCAGGACAAACGATGAGCCAGCTATAGTACCCTGTGGCTGGGTGCTGCTCGACCTCGACGTTGGTACAGTGTGCGCGACCGCTGGCGTGATATTGAGGAAGGACTTGAAACCAACCTTGAAATCATCTCCAGAATGGGATCATAATTCGTTCGAGAACGCGAGTGTACATACTTTGGCAACGACCTCGCCGACCTCCCTGAAGTCAGCACACCGGCCGAGAGAACTTCTTGCTAGGAAATCCTCGATCAGTCGCGTTCCCATGTTGTACCCCATCTTCTCGAGCTGTTTATTGACCTCGGCATAGTCCTCGTAGTCCTGTATGAGTTGTACGACGAGAGCACCATATGTCAGCGCGAATAGCTCTGCGTTCTGTAGTTCTGGGTCAGTCTGATCAACATCGGATAGCTGGGCATTGTCTTACTATTTTCTCTGTACGACCTTTCCAGAGGTCTTCACCGATGGCCTTGTACTGCTTGCTCGTCGTCGCCATCGTATGAGACTAAGGCGAAGATTACACCTTCACTGCCACTTCTGTCATGAACCGTACTTCAACTCATATCCGTCTCAAATCAGTCCAGTTGCATGTGCCCCGGCTGGCATGACCACTGCATAGTACCCGAATCCATTGAAACAACACCTCCCAGAGCCAGGACTAATCCGAACGGGTTGAGTTGAGCGATAAGCACAGCGATTTTCACTGCCACTGCTGTCATGGCCGTATACTCGTACCTCCATGGAGACGTTGGCTTGCCGTCCCCACTCGTATTCTCACTACTGTCTGTCTCATGGAGCTCGAAGAAAGTGCGAGGTTCGCAAGTGGGGCGCATGCGTTTCACGTACGCATCTCCAACCGAGTCACAGTAATAAACGTGCAGCTTATTTGGTCTTGGGATTGCAGCGTTGCGTGGGCTTCTCATACAACTCCAAGAAATACCACCTCCCCTGCATCCTTTTGTGTTGTGCTTGTCAACCGGGTTTGAGTACACTCGTTTTGAACAGTGATTGCTGTTCCGGCTTATACAGCCAAAATGCGACCAAGGGCCAAGCCGAAAGCTCTGCGCGACCTCCATACTCCCTCGCTGTCTTACGCCGGTGCTATTCGTGTTAGCGTTGCTTCCGTTGAATCTGCAGTCGCACAAAAACCTCCTTGGTTTGCTGGCCCGAATGGGTTTGGTAATATGGGTATCGACGACGGGTACCACAGGTGACGGGATGTTGGTTACGCATCAAGGTGGCCACAAACGTGTTGGCTGTTCTCTGTGCCGGAGTTCTCGCTGGTGAGACGAGAACTCCCAAGCCAAGTTAGCTCACGAACGTGTTGCCTCGCTCACTCTAGCTGTCCTACCGCTCACGGGGGCTCAACTATCCTTCGTTGGATTTAGCTGTGTGGCATGCGTCAGCACCTGCGCAGATTTGGTCGTTGTCTCGCAGATGTAGGTGGTCTATTCCGTGTCGATTTGACTTACAAGTAGCTGATCATGCGCGATGGCCGCAGGGATGACGATCTCCCTCTCTCGCTTTTGCTGCGTCGATTCTCGTGGCTTCGTCTCCAATCCCTGTTCCGTTGCCCGTCGATCACTGGGGTTGGTTCCATTGCTGCCACGGTTACAGCATTCGCCGGAAGCATTGTCATTGATCCAACCATTACTACACGGTTTGCCACCAACGCCAATGCCATCTCAGTTGATTTGCCCTCTACTGTTCTGGATTGCTTGCCGTCTTTTCGAACACGGGTAACAAAGTGGTTATTGTCTGGTGGGGTTTATGAGCAATTCCCACTTTCCATCGGCAGGGGCCGACACAGACTGATGAAGTCCGGACAACGAAACCCGGTGTGCCTCGACCAGATCATTCGATTGTTTAACATGGTCCTGTATGTCCAGCAAAACGAAGTGACGTCATGCTTAAAGATTGCCCAATTTCCCGAAGGGATGTGCATCAGATTCCAATGGGTGCAGTACATGGTATTTTGGGGGGGGCTTCGGCACCAAATTGTGAAGCTATGACTCACATTTGCCATAACATCTTGGACGAAGCTTTCCTGGCTGGACTCAAAAACTCATTCGAAACTTCTTTTTAGATCACATGGAATGTTACGTTGTTTGCTGAATATTCGGTTTATGTCTACCCGTCGTTTGACTAGATCTCGCATTCCTAGCTTAGATTGATCACTCGCTGAAACTTGAAGCTGGCGCTAGAGTATCCCATTAATCATTTTGTTTTACAATTCCAGCACCTCTTTCGCGTCGGCAAGCCCTGACTGGGCGTCACTCCCTCCTGCTACAAACATACAAACCAATCGGCATCCTGGTGGTATACATAACGGGCACGCGACCAAGAATTGAGTCATTGATAGGCAAACCTAGGACAGCGGGATTAAGTGTCAATACAACAAGAGAAGGAAGTACTAACTTTCGGGGTATACCCTGCGTAGCATACCATTGGGGTTTCTCATCTGTTTTCAGCACAGCTTGCCATGTTGGCAACCGACTCTTTACCAGTGCACGTCTTTGCTTGTTCCAGTTATTCGCAATACCAAGGCAATGGGAATATCCGAAAACGGTGCCGGACGGGTCGTCTACGAAGTGGTACTGGAGTCCCGGGAGGTGGACAGTGAGATAATTGAATACAGCACTTTCGAATGAACTGTTTTTCCGTTCAACGACACCAAGCTCCTTTCCAAACTGGCGAAGCCACCCTCGCGAGACCTTGTAGCCGTAGATGCGATAAGGGTGTTTGGCAGGATTTTGGAGAGGACTAGAAGCGAACTGGGGTTCAGTGACTGGACTAGCGCTTGCGGGTTGTTCTTGAGAAGACCTGGAAGAACATAAGCACAGTCGTGACGATCGTTTCAGACTCACATGGCGATGGATATAGCGCGAATGCAGGAGAGAAAGAAACAAATCAGGAATTTGAACTTCTTGTTGTCCTCCTGCGTGGCATAGCGATAAATCGAGTTCCAAGCACCGGCTAGTATCCTGAGACTCCGCTCTCAGTCTGCGTTTGCATTCATGTGCGCGCGCCGAGTTGTTGCCTTTGACGTCGATACATCGTAACATTTTAGTCGGGATATAGGCAGATCACGTGCTTGTCGTGTGTCTGCATCCACAACCATCAAAGCATTGACAGAGATCATGTCTAGACCGGAGCTCCAAGCACCGCCGGAAATCGTGCGTCCCTTCTTTGGCAGCGACCTATTCCTTGACATTCTCGCGTTCTCAGTATTACGGGGATGCTGAGGCTAAAAAGTATACTACAAAGTAAGTCGTAGTCCTTTCCGTCGATAGATATCCACGACGGCCAGTCAAGCACTCGAAACCAGCAGATACAAGCGGATATGACCTACCGCGCGCTGGAACTCCTTAATCTCCCACCAGATCAGCCTGTATTTCTTCTCGACATCGGTTGTGGGTCTGGATTATCGGGCGAGATCCTCGACGATGAGGGCTATCTATGGGCGGGCGTAGACATCTCCCCGAGCATGCTCGGTGAGTCAGTTCAAGTCAAGATACCTTTGACCGACATGCGACCCTAAATCCAGAGGTGGCTTTGGAGCGAGAAGTGGAAGGCGATCTGTTCTTGCAAGACATTGGCCAGGGGTTTGGTTTCCGTCCAGGAAGCTTTGATGGTGCCATAAGGTAAGACGAATCCCACCGCTTCTCGTGCGCATATCGATCCTGGGCAGTATATCCGTTCTTCAGTGGTTGTTCAACGCAGAGACGTCCCACCCGACGTCGTCACCTCCGCACCGCCTCACCAAGTTCTTCACGACACTCTATTCTGCGCTCCGTAATCCTTCACGCGCTGTGTTTCAGTTTTATCCGTCATCTGACGATCAAATACAGCTCATTACTTCGATCGCACAGAAGGCTGGTTTTGGCGGTGGTATCGTAGTTGATTATCCGAATTCAAGAAAGGCGAAAAAAGTGTTTTTGTGCCTGTTCGTTGGAAGTGGCGGGGGACAGCAGCAACAACTTCCAAGGGGTCTCGAGAGCGAGGACGAGCAAGTGCCTTTCGAGCGGAGAAGGGAAAAAGAAAAGAAACGGGATCGCACCGGGAAACGCAGGACCGCCAAGGACAGAGACTGGATATTGAAAAAGAAAGAGGTAGGCTTCTTTGTAATCGTTGCTACCTGGGGCGGATCTCAGACTGTCCTAGTTGTACCGCCAGAGAGGGAAGGAGGGCGTCCCTCGAGACTCAAGATATACAGGGCGGAAACGCAAGCCTACTTTTTAGTACGGTCTATTTTTTCGTCTGACTTGATCGTTGGACATGTGGATACGGTATATACCAAGCATCTGTCACGCCTGTCTGTCGACGAACAGCTCGCGGCAGCCTGCCACAGCTTCCTTGGCGCCGCAACGGATGAACAGACCCTGCAGAGTGGCCATGCTTATCCTGCGACCATCCTCCATCTCCATCGCCGTGAGTTTCTCCAGTTCCTGCCCCATGTGATCAACACCTTGTCTGGATATTTCGTCGCTTTCACCATAAAAACGGGTAAATAACGTCCTTGCTTGAGTTGGCGAAGCATCATCAACCAACAAATTGAGGTCGACGCGACCAGGTCGGATGAGTGCTGGATCGAGTTTCTCCAGGTGGTTCGTTGTCATGAAGATGATCCGTTCTTCTCCCGATGCAACGCCGTCCAATGCATTCAAGAAGCCCGAGAAAGTTACCGAGGATTGGTACCTTCCGAAAGTTACACGTGTAATCCGTGTAATTGGAAAAGACTCACCCATCATCGCTAGTGCGAACTCGCTTATTGAAAGCGGCATCAACGTCCTCGATTAAGATGAAACTGCGTTCCGGAGCATTAGACAGAAGGTGGATCAGCTTATCATCGGCAAGACCGCGCTCGGAAAGGTTCAAAATACAAATGTCGTAAGATAGTGAACCCGCAAGCGCCTGAATGAATGATGTTTTTCCCGACCCTGGTGGTCCATGAAGAAGGTATCCACGCCGATATGGTATGCCTGTTATGCCAACCTTAATGCGTAAGATCCGGGTGGGAGACGGCACTTACCACGATCAGCGTACCATTGCCGTCGTCCCAAGAAGGCGCGAACATCGTGTTCAATTCTCTCACTCACCCCTGCATCTAGTACAACGCTGTGCATCGGACGCTTTCGTCTCGGCTGACCAAACTGTTTCCACTCGGTACCCCATGCAGTGCGAATGACGAGTTTGCCTTCTTGTCCCTTTAAAGCAAGATCCCGAGCTTCCGTAAGGAGTTGTGGAAAGAGCCGTCTGTCTCGCGAAAGCGCTGTCAATGTGACCGTTTCCCAAGGAGTGCCAGACATGAGCTGCATGGAGCGGGTTTCACGTTCCCGTTTCATCTTGTGTATTGTTGGTTTAACCTTGTCATCCCAAAGATATCGACATAACAAACCTGTATCCATGCGCCACGGTACTTGAACCAGTGGATACCGGGTCCTGCGACGAGCCTGAATAGTGCCGAGGAACTTCCATTACTCCTTTGTTCGAACGTTGTCTCAACACTCAATTGGTGGCTGCGGAGCCAGGAGTGTATGGTGGGTCGTTGTGACGTGCTCGCCATCCACGCTAAGAACCATTCATACGCGCGGTCCTTGTTGTTTATTTCGAGCGAAACGAGCATACGGCGGCGGAGTGCAGTCGACCCGAGGACGAGACCCTGACGGAGGGCGGTCAGCCCCACGCCAACTCCCTAGGAAATAGAACTGTGTGAATGAACAGAAGCAGGCCGTGCGGGTTGGATTACCATGAGACCGAAGCCAGCTTGAAAGTAAGGGCTACACTTTTGAGTTTCTAAGCTCGGGTGTTTTCGCGAAAAGAAAGCATACGACGGACTTGTCACCGAAAAAGGCCGCAAGGGTGGTGCTGAACGTCGTGTCGTGCGTCGGTACGGGCACTGGCTGGGTAACGGGTTGTACGGCGTTGGACATGGTGGTCAAGGAACGTCCAGACGCGTTGGTTTACGGCGGCTAATAAACCGCGTGCTAATGGTGGCGAATATAGTAGCGCGTCGAGTCGCGTCGCCCGCAATTTTTTTTCTGCTTTCGTATTGGTGCCACCCGTTGCCAGCATGGTCAAGCAGTCGGTGAGCGAAGCTTATGAGCTACTTGGTCTTGAGCAGGTAGGAAAATGCCAGTGATTATCGCTACTGAGCCTAATGCCATCCACAGGGGGCGTCCATGGGCCAGGTCCGCTCCGCGTACAAGCAGGTGAGTGGCAACCAACCGAGTCGACACAGCAGACGAATGAGACACACAGCTGGCACTCCGTACCCATCCAGACAAGAACCAAGGAAACGCAGAGGCGACTGCGCAGTTCCAACGGGTCAGCGAAGCATACACGCTGCTCCAGTCGTATCATTCGCCCTCTGAGCGGCGCCCATATTGCTCGTGCGGTCGTGCGCATGACGAGAGCGACGACGAGTATGATGACTGTTTCGACTACGACGAGGACGACGAATTCTACTTCTATGAACAAGCGTACGAGCCTGACGAAGAGGAACGCCTCAGATTCTTCAGGTAGGCACATCCTTTGTTTTGCCGTGGCACTTGCCAGACCCTGTTCATCAGGTTTGTCTTTGAAGAGGTCCTCAAGGGCCGCACCGGGCGTGGTTACGCTCATGCCAGTACGCATACTACAATGTCAAATTCACCTCTGATGACCTCTATCACTCGCAGGAGACCCGCATCGTACGCGTCGTCCTCAACAACCCCCAGAAACTCAGGAAGAATATGAAGCCCGACTAAAACATGTGAGAGAGCAGAGAGAACAAGCAGAAGCCCGTAGGGCACAGGAAAAGGCTGAACGCAAGGAGTCTGAAGTTCGTATGCGCGAAAAGGGTGCGGAAGTGTCCAACAGTCACATGAAGTGCTAACGCCTTGATCAGAACGTAAAGAGGCTGAGAAACGACAGAGGGAAAAAGCAGCTTCCAGGAAAGCAGAAGCCGAAAAGCAACGCAAAAAGGCCGCTGTGACCGCACAACTTCAGCTGCAACGTGTTCAATCCTTGCGATCAGCCACATTTGCTGCTGCACGTGCCGGAGAGGCTTCCAAAGTGAAGAAGGACGTGTGGGAAGATGAAGTCGATCCTGCCGGTGGGGAAATCAAGATTGGGTGTGAAAGTTACGTCGGGGTGCATCCCCAAGACCCATCGGAGACGCTCTTGCACATTGCTGCGCAAAACGGTGACGCCGACCTGGTCGAGTGGCTTGATGCACATAGTGAGCCATGCGCTTTTAATGGCCGTTGGTTAAAGTAAATCCTGACGTTTAAACCTTAGGTGCTGATCCTGAAGAACGTAATTCGTCTGGTCTGTCGGCGTTCCATGTCGCTCTACAGCACGGCCATATCCAGATTCTCAGACATTTCTTCGAGTCATATGACCCAAAGCAGGAAGATCATAACGCCATCTATGACCTTGCGCCTCCCAAGTCCCTTCTTTCTATTGCGCTAGCCTCTGCCGAACCTGAAGTAGTGTGGATGGTTCTTGATAAGGGCCTTGCGACGGCTGAAGACATTAGTAATGCTTGGACGGAGGTCACGTCCCTCGAAGGCAAGCAGGCACTATCGAAGAAAATAGGTAAAGATAACTTCAAGTACACGGAGATCCAAAACCTCTTGATGAGCTACGGTGGTTTTACGCCACCACCCACGCCAAAAGCACCGACCCAAGAGAGCAGTCCCCGAGCCAACAAGGGCGAGCCTCCAAGCCCCCTACAAGATTATCACAAGAGAGGCAGGGGAACTCAGCGTTCCAAAAAGACCAGAGAGAATAGTACGCAAGTACAAGGTTCACCAGACGAGAGAATGCAGAATGGTGTGGCGGCTGCATCTTGGCGCCAACCTGAAAATGGAGAACGTGGCAGGACTCGAGGACGTGGTCGCGGTCGCGGTCGAGGCCAAGGTCGAGGCCGTGGTCGTGGTTGGCCAAACTAGGTCAGCACACAGGATTCTCTGCACGTTGCATTATTTTCGTTCATTTGTTACCACATCATCCCGTCACCATGCTGCATACCTTCCATCATGTTCTAAGCATGCCTACGTGCTGAACGCACGGTCTGTCACTATAGTTTTGTAATAACTCACAATTTCGGTACTCTACGTATGCGATTGACGATCAATAGTGTAATGGCAATGGTCATCAGAGATTCGAAACAAATGGGGTTGTCAACGTGTTGGTAGTGCTGCTAGTGACATACTTGCGGTGCACTAACCGACATAGCGAGACTAATGACACGATCAGTGATCTGTCGTGTCTCGGTAGTCTGAGTGGGTATTTTGTTATCGATGAATTGAACTCGTGAGATTGGTTTGTTTGTACATGTTTAATTCAGAAGCCCATGCTACACAGTGACAAATAAACCTCTCAACTTCACCACCATTTCATCGACATGGGGCGTCTCGCTGAAATGCAGAGGAAGCTCTTGGAGGTGTGTCTTTTTGAGGCACCATGCACACACTCATAATGCATCCGCAGCAAATGATGGGACCAGAAGCGATGGGCGTTGCCAACGCGAATTTGGTATGGTCCGACGAAAAAGTTTGCCGGAACTTTCTGTGTGGGACGTGTCCACATGCCTTGTTCACCAACACAGTGCGTCTCCACGTTTCAAAGCTGAATAATGCCAGGTAACAGAGCGCGGTGCAGAAAATGGACTTGGGTGCATGTCCGAAATCTCACACGGAGCGGTTGAAGACAGAGTTCCTTCAGGCGCGTGAGGCGAATCCCAACGATCCCGTATTTGCACGATTTCAAATGGAATATGAGTCAAATATCTTTGCCTTTGTGGATGAGTGTGACAGGCGAATCAGGGCTGCGCACCGGAGGTTGGAGAAGACGCCCGAAGAGAATGCCAAGACGACGAATCTGATGAGGGAAATTGCAGAGATAGAGCTGGCAATTCAGGGTGGGACGGAAAAGATCGAGACCCTTGGTGAGTCACATTGAAGGTGGCTGAAAAAAGTTCTGACATGAAGTTGGCACAGGTGAACAGGGCAAAGTAGAAGAGTCCATGCGTGAGATGGCGGCGATTGAGGCGCTTAAGAGCGAAAAGGCGGAAAAGGAGGTGAGTCACGGTAGGTGCTGTGGGTGCGTGGCGATTGACGTTTTGGGGTTTGGGCAGCGGGACCTCCAGCAGCTGACGGACACGTCGGGGGCGTCAGGGCATCAAAAGTTGCGTGTGTGTGATGTCTGCGGTGCGTACCTGTCTGTGCTGGATTCCGATCGCCGGTTGGCAGACCACTTTGGAGGCAAGGTATGCCGCATGAACGGGGGGAATGATCTGAAAATGATATCACGTGTTGATAGATGCATTTGGGCTACCACGAGCTACGCAACATGCTTTCTAAATTCCGGGAAGAGCGAGAGAAACGCAAGATGGCGCCGCCGCCATCTGGAGTACCGTCAGGAGGGAGTGGGTCTGGACGGGGGGGTGGTAGTGAGCGGGTAGAACACCGGTCGTCACGTGATGATCGGGACCGGGGGGAGCGTGAGAGGGGATATGAGAGGCACGGGTCGTCGCGGTACGAGTGAGTTGTTGTTTGCGATGCTGCTGCGGCGCTGACGGTGAAATGTGTGTGGCAGCGATCGACGACGAGACCGGGACAGGTCGCGATCGCCCGGACGGGGCAGACGGTACTGAGATTGGCTGCGCTGGCACGGTGCAGCATGGAACGAGCGAGGCGGAGGACGAATAATAATACTAAAAATATGCGTAGATCCAAACCCTCCAAAAAGTTTACGTAATATTTATTTTGTGATATGAATTGCCATAAAAGGAAGTAGGGTCGGGCAAAGTTGATTGAGAAAATGTTTTCAATTTTGATGCTTGATTTTGTGCCTGTGACAGAATTTATGTGACCGATTTCAAAACGTGTGCATGTCCTCCTCCTCCTCCTCCTCCTCCTCCTCCTCTTCCTCGTCCAAATGTCTCTCTCAGATCCAACCACAGACGTGAATGTTCAGATGGACACCAGCCCTGTCCTCTCCCAGACACCCTCCTTCCCCTCTGACATCCTCCCTCTCTTTCACGATCCCCCAGACCCCCCTTCCGTCTCCAAAAAAATGGACTCCCCGTTTATATCTGACTTTCCCCCCGTCGCATTCTCCGCACCACCGCAACTCGTCTCCCCGCAGAGCTCTGCTTCTTCTGCCCACTCTCCCGCCCTCCTCACCCTCCCACCCGCCTTTGCCCTCTCCTCCGCACCAATGTCCCTCCCCACTCCCGTCTCCGCAGCCGATTCTGCCTCCTCCACCCTCGTCAACTCCGCCTCAGACCTCTCCTTCCCCCCTCTCAGCGCAACCCCCCATGATCTTCCGTTCCCGTTCCCGCCTCCGGACATCGTCGATCCACGCTTGGACGTCAGAGACGACTCCCCAGACACGCCTGGCGACGCTCACCTCATGGTCGTCAGTAATATGCTCAAGAAGTAAGTCCCCCCCCATCGTGATAAGACCACTCGCTCAGACTCCCGTGCCACCCAGCATTGCACAGACAGCCCAGTCTGCCAGCGCTGCTTGCTCCCTCGGCCAGGGTCTCGAGGCCAATGTTCGCATCGACGAGCTCAAAAAGACAATCGCTCTCGTTTCAGAACTCATCGCCGCTACTCAGATCACAGACTCTCCGAGCTCGAGGAAGTCTTCCCCTCCGCATTTCTCCACCATATCCGGCCTTCCAGTATCGGCTTCCACAGCCACCCCCGCAGTCCGCTACCCAGCAGTGACTGACGTGCAGGACACCGGACAAGCCATGCTACACTTTGCTTCCAACCATCCAGACCTCAACGTGCTCGACCCACAATGTCTATTAGATACCTCCGACTTATCCCGCAAACGTTGTGCTTCATCCATGGCGGGTGATCGCGTGATCAAGGCTTTGAAGATGGAACCCCAGGAGGACACGCTTCACAACCTTCCTCAGCCACCGACACCCCCAACGTTTCCCCCGACTACCGTTACCGCCATGGCTCCGTTCGAGTCGGTTTCGCGCCCAGCGAGTTCCGCTGATTTGTCCCAGATTTCTCATCGACCCGCCACGCCATCCGTGCCTGGAATTGGTTTCCCCATTGCAACTACCACATCCCCTTCGACCACTGTTGACTTTGGTTCCCCCTCTTCGTTGCCACCGGCCGTCGTCCACCCAAGCCATTTCGCTCCTCCAGTACGAACTTCGTGGTCGGATGGAACTACAACCATACCGTCAAGAACTCACCAACACACACTCTCGGGTGGCTCCCTCACAACCGGCATTAGTTTTCAATCTATACCCAGCACCAGTACAGGTTTATCTCCTTTGCCATTTTCATCAACCGGAACGTTCGCTACCGCATCTTCTCAGTCACGTCCACTTGCTGTGACAGGAGCAGGAATCAGTCCACCAATTGGCCGAGTATCACGATCAGGTTCATTCACGAATAGCAACTCTTTTGGTTTTGGTCTACCTGAGGTACCTTCCGTTAATGGAGCGCTTGATTTCCTCCAGCCTTCCCTATCTACACTCGTGACAAAGCAAGTTGCGCATAGTCCTGCATCGTCTCTGGAAGGGGAGAACGATGTCGATTCAGACAATGGGGATTACTCACAGTCACAGAGTCCCGAATCATCGTCCGGGAATAACTTGAGAACGTCTGCCCAGTCCCGTTCCATTACTACCCATAGCAATCGTTCGAATGTGTCCCTGGCACGTAAATCTGCAGAGAATCTGACTACTTCAAGCCACGCCAACGAGGTGCCTCAGGAATACCGTGCAGAGGTGGATCGTATCTTTTTCGAGTTTTTGAACAGTATCTGCTCGAATCGTAAGCATACACTGACTCGCTTTCCGGCTGGTTAATCATGTTTGCAGTGGAAGCGACAGACGCTAAAGGGGAACCGATACACCAAACCTTGATGGCTAAAAAGATGCAACGCTTAGATGAATCTCCTGACTTTCGTCCATTCAAATTCCGGATACAAGCATTCACTAATGCATTCCTAGAAGAGGAAAGCTTAGATTGTTCAGATAAAGGGATATTTCATTGACGGTGACTCTACAGCTTGCCCGGCAAGGCTACCCGGAAGATAAAATTCCCATGAAGAAGGTTCGCTTATCGCTAATAATGTCTCCATCTGACCACTTAGGGTGAGATCCCTACAGATTCGGACCTATCTTTGGAACCAACCCTATATCTCCCGTTTCAACGAGGAAGGGAAGAAGACGAAGTCGAAAGGCAACCACATCTGGAATATAGATGCGAAGAAACTGCCAGACGGAGGATGGACGTTCCGGCCATTCCACCGTCGAGTTGCGGGGTCGCCACCAAGCGTAGCATACGTTGGCCTACGGTGGAGTTGGGCACCCCGTATCTGGGATCCGCAGGCGTCGCGAACAAACCTGAAAGTCACCTACAGTTCCCCTTCTCTCCCATCATGGCTGTCCTGGGAGGATGATGTCCTTCACGGAACTCCGCCACCTGATGCAGAGAGTCGGGAGATTACGGTGGTGGCCAGAGTATGTCATCATTCTCACTCACGTTGCCAGTTCTTTGATGTTACGCGTAGTACATTCAAGACGGCGTCGAGGAACATCTCTCGCAGAGTTTCCAACTGAGTATTGCCCCGGTTTCTGCTCTTGATGGTCCTTCGCCTGCCCCCAGACGGAGCTCGATGAATGGTGACATCCACAAGGCTAGGCGGATATCTACCGAAATCAGCCCTTCCCAGTTAACACAGCCCAGGTTGGTCCATACAGGTAGCTGAGCGCATTAGTTTTGAAAAACGACTCTTAGGTTACGGTCGGCGACGACATCGTCGATTGCCCCTCCGGTTGCTAGCCATGATGCTCAGGTTATGCAGGTGTTGACGACAGCCGCTCAACGGGTTGCTCAGGAGGCCCAGTCCCAGGTCATTGCATCGACGGCAACTAATGGGCACGTTCCAGAATTACAAGCGCTCGCGAAACAACAACATGTCCTCACGGTGACGGCTCAAGCATTTGACCAAGAAGTGTCTGGACAGCGGTCAGAGACTCTATTGCAGACGAACGTCTTGGCGGTGGCTGCGCAACAGGTTGTGCTTCAAGCGGCACGACAGGTAGCCGCTGATCGATCAGCTGCCGTAGCTAGCCAGATATCCGCTGGCTTGCCGCCACCGCCGCCCGCAGCGACGCAAGTGACCGTGAACGAAGTGTCCGTGGCAACGCAGTCTGCCGTTGCACAGGCTGTTGAGATTACTGGGCCTCTATCCAGCGAGGTGGACGTGTTGATAACGGCCAGTTCGCTACTCCAGCAACAGACTCGTGCCCCTGTAAGTCCACCTGTCCCCGTGCTTGATCCCACACAACGGCTTGTACCTGTGGATGTTGTACGGCCCCGCTCAACAAGTACCGCTTCCGCAGCACCTTTCCCCTTGAGTTTGACGAGTTCGACCAACACTATCTCCTGCCGTTCCTTTACATGACTTCAATTCAATTAACACGTCACATGGTGTCATACTGGTTTGGGATTTTTTTTCTCTTTTCGTTTGTTTGTTACTTGTCAGGGTTCCTCCTTTTTGGTTGTTTTCTCATCGAACATAGAATTACCGCAATTTGTTTTTCATCTTCCCCGCCCATCAACTTGTAAAATCGGAAAAAAGATCATCGATTAAAGCATTATCTGTACTCATAGCAGATACCAAGGACAAACTACTCTTCAAGTCCCATCTAGCTTTCGCTCGCACGTGCCACAGAATTGGCTGTCCAACGGATTGTTGAACGTACAGGTGGGACAAGGTTTAGTGGATTCATGCCCTTCGCCTTCGGAGCTTGTACCAGTGTCGGCAGAAAAGCTTGCGTAAGCCGACGATGTTCCCAACAAGGTTCCGCCAAAACCTTTCTCCTCCTTACGACGTTTGCTGGCACGCCCATCTGGACCGTTTAAGAGGTGATCTTCGTTCTCGGCTTCCTCTCGGAGGTCCAGGGTGTCGTTCATCAGGATTCCCAGCGATTCCACTGTGGCCGTGTTGTCCTGCAGTTCCTGGCCCTTGTAGTACAGTCGTTGACAGATGGTCGGGATCCTGAGTGATTCGTGCAACTTACCCAGGAAATTTCAGAAGACGAGTCAGCATGTCAACGGAGAGACGCACTTGAATTTTGATGTCCTTGACCGTCGTCGACTTGGATATCCTCAGCCGCGTGTTCTCCCGTCCATCTCTGCCCTGACGGATGCGTTTAGACTGCCTCGTTCCTCCGGTCGTCCGCGGTCCGAGCTCCTGTTTCGTGTGTTGGCTACCGCGTTGTATCTCGTCGTGTTCACCACCCGGAACAGGTTTCGAACTCAAGAATCGCACGGTGATGTCGGTGAGGTTATAATCCCGGCGCCTAGTTCAATAAAATGGAACATGCTGTCAGAAAGCAATATAAATAATGGATATGGTATGAAGGAGGAACGACGGCTGGGTTTAACACGGAGCTCGACATGTGCCAACATACCGTTTCAAACGACAGTCGTGACAGACGGGGATGTCGTGAACAAATTTCGTGTCCCATTCACCCGCGGAAGTTTCCACGAGTCTCTTCTCGACCGATACCGAGGGCCCACATTCATATCTATTACAGGCTTGCGTTAGTATGGAAACGTTTCGGCAGTGAGTCAAACCGTTGGGGTGGGAAAAAAATCATGGGCGGTAGAGCGAAACCTACAATTCTTGCAGGATGAGCCATTCACTCATTTGGATGAGCGCAACAGCGGTGTCCCAGTCGTCTGGCGCGTTTGGGTCGAATGCCAGTTGGTCATGTTGGCAAAAGAGCGGCGATGTGTCGACTCTATCCGGACGCGGAACCTCTGCCGGTCGACTGAGCCACTTGCGCCATATTCGGACAAAGTCCGCTGGAAGGACAGCACATGGAACGTTTTCTAGTAAAAGGGTATTTCCTAATAATGCGTTATCATGCATATGTCGTAACCGTGCCTGCCGGGCGTGGACAATGAGCTCGTAAAATGAAGGTAACAATCAAGCCGGTTGCGCAGATGCCATACGCACCTTCTCATCCTCTGCCTTTTTGCGCAACTCCCGCTTGTCCTCTTTGGAGTTATGAATGTGAGTCTCACAAACGGCGCAAACCTCGTCATTGGTTGATAGCGGTATCCATTCAGGGAACAATTTCGAGAGGATCTCGGATGCCTGATCAGAAACAGCCATTTGTCAATCGCCACGCCCCACACGTAGATTCCTAATATAGTCGACTCCACGACTTACTTGAGTGGATATACTTCGACGGGCAGTTGACACGAGCGATAACCGACCATGTTCACAGCGCACATGTCCACAAAACTCGGCAGAATCGGGAGAAGGATCACCATGCAGCGGAACATGCATCCTTGGCTTCTGGGCTCTCCAGCCTACGCATTCACGCGGGCGGGTGATTGTAACCATGAGTGAGTGATCAGATGACTGAATTGACGGGAATACCTTTGAGCCAGACTTTGGAGATCCAGTATCCGGGCTCCCCTTGTTGCACATCACATATTTCATCAAACTGAGCAACTAATCGAGGGTGCTCGATCTGGTAAAACCGCTCTGTGACCGTGAAGATGAGTCCACAATGCTAGCCTACAACCATGCAACTCGCCTATGAAGCATTCTCTGACACAGATTTCACATACTTGATAAGGACTGCACACAGGACCGATATCCTCACGTAGACTGAGATCCTCGTAGGCTCTCTGAATGAAAAAAGGATCCACGGAAAATACAGCAATCAAAAAGTGTTTTGACTTACTCTTGATATGCGCTTCATGTTGCTGGCCTTGTGTGGATGGAGTCCACCATGAACACACATGATATCTGGAATAGGCAGCACTTCGATTTCGACATCTTCAACGACAGATTGAGAACGGGACTTCTGCTCGGACTTCAAGAGGGGCTTTGCCAACCAACTCTCCAATACTTGTCGGCTAACCACTACGGCATCCTAAAAACGACAGATCAGGAAGCCGATCAATGACGTACCTTCACAACTAATCCACCTACCTCCTCGACAGATGCAGTGTGCCAATGGGTATATATGCTCCGCATCCATCCCCTCAATTCCGCGAACTGTTCCTTGACTTCCTTTTCTCTGGATTGAGATTGCTTCATCTTCATACCTGTGTGGGAAATTAAAATAAGGGGACTAACTTTTGGGAGTAGAGTTCGCAGGCTTCGTCGTGCCTTGCATTCAATATTTTAACCACGTCTCTCGCACGTTGGGGCGGAACGAGGATCGTCGGGTCCGAAACATTTGGGGACTCGACGTGGGGTCTAGATGCGCCATTAATGAAGGTGGAAGAAGATTTGGGATCGAGGGTGCTCTCGGCGAGATTTGGGGTAGACGCATGCCTGACGTTTGACGGCTTTTCTTCTTTCCGAGCATAGATAAGCATATAGGCGTCCCTTGATGAGAACACTTCATTGCTTGGTAGAATCAGCGGGTGAGCGAACCATGTGCCTCCGTCTTCGTATATTACGCACCTATCTAGGGCCCTGCCAGGCGAGGAAGGTTTGGCTTGCGTGGGGGCCGGCAATCTGAAAGGCGCGAGGAACACAACCAAGATAAAATGGAAGATCTGATGATGAAACATGCATCACCCACAAAAGTTCGTCATCACTATCATCGATCCTTTGTTTCTTCGCGGCACGGGCGCGGGGTTGTCCCGTACTCCTAACACCGGAACAGAGACGTGAGGAAATCCAAACAACATGGTAAGACACGCACTTCTTATTGACACCAACATCCTTCAAGACATCCTCTACGTCTTTGCCAGTGTATCGTTTCTCGCCGAGAAAACTGATCTTTGTCACGACCTCATCATCGAACTGGAACCACGTCCTCGAACTGCACACCGGTGAGTCAACAGTTTGATAACAGAATCATCAAACTCACGCAGTGTCTAGAACCTGAGCCTCATAATGGCCATGGTAAGCACTCGGTCCTTTGTGTAGTAATACCCCCCTCAATTCGTAGAGATTCGGTACACCTCCGTTCTCTTCGACATCACTCGCGTCCTTGTCTGCTTTGAGGAACTTGGACATATCTAGGACCATTGGAAATAGCACACTTTGCTTAGATTTCTTCCTCTCCATCGTGTCGAAATCGTAAACGAAACGAAGAAGAGAAAAGTGGAGCACCGGAGGAAGAGAGCGTAACTCGGTATACCGAGTCGCCTCCTGGAGCAAAGGGCAGTTTGAACAGGAATATCTGGGAAGTTTGGAATGTAATTGAATCATGCGCATGAGTAACTGGAGATCCTACTTGTTGTCCCCCGTGAGTTTCTCGTTCTGTAAGAGAGCAGCTATGCGGTCCTCAAGTCTTGCATTGTTCTACAACGGTGTTGGATCAGTTCTTTATGAGACGAGGGAAGGGACTATCACCTCTATGTTTATTTCGAGCTCAAGAAAATCAGATGTGCGCTCAGACTTGCTACGGCAATTATGGCAAAGGGTGCCATACACTAATTTCCCTTGAAACTATTGGAAGTCTGAATGACATGGTGGCGACAAAGATAAGAAGACACACTTGATTGGATATGAGTGTTCGGAGAGATGGGTTGAGCTGCTTCTGGAATTCGCTGTCAAGATGAGACATGAAAAGTTTGCAAAACCTGAAAAAGTTGGTCAAGGAGAATCGACTTGTGGAGAAAAACCGACTCTTGTGCATCCTGCTGCTCGGATGTAGACAGTTTAAGGCTCTCCGCAAATTTAGTAGGATTGTAGACATTTTGCGTGCTCTCCTGAAGAGCAGCAAACGTCACTTGGAGTTGGAATACGGGAGAGTCCTGGAATTGAGCTTGTCAGTTTCTGTTCCAAGATTGCGAGAAGCGACAGACTTCAAACCCGTTCTCGGTGTCGTGGGATGGTTGGCATTGGTAGACCCCGCGCCGAAAGGCTAGATCGCGGAACCATACCTCCAAACATCCATAAGGAGCAACATCAGGAACATCGTGAGAGCACATACTTGAAGGAAAGCATTTGCGTAGCATGTTGCGCCGAGGTTCTGTAGAGCGCGGACATGTATGATTTGCGCGAAATGACCGGCAAAGGGAGGAGAGCGTACTTTCAAGCCAACGGGTACTTCTGGGTCACGAGAGCTAAGGATCGGGTTGGGACCCAGATCCGAAGCCTTGAAAAACAGCTGTCTGGAGGCCTCTGTGCAAAACACACGTCCTGAATTATTACAAACCCTACAGACGCGTCCACTGGACTGCAGCTTACCTTCGTCTTCCCACTGATCCTGACCAAGGTAGTTTAAGCAATTGGGGTTGTTTTTGCATGCTTTCTTGTTACAAGGAGGTAGCTCGTCATCAGAGATGACGATGACGTCGCTCTCGAGTTCACCGTTGGCAACCTTGGTCTGTGATTCGGTAAGAAGCGAGGAGGAAGGCTTGGAGGGCTTTGGCGCGTATTTGTTGACGCAGAAAGGGTTCTTGTTGCGTTTAGACAAGCCACAAGTCATGAGACGGTGATCAAGGGCTATTTGAGAAGGGTCCGAGACCTCTGTGTCGACCCAACCCCAAGTTGATGACTCGCCCCCTGCCAGTTTTGCTCGTTTGAGTTGTTCACCCGCCGCCAGGCCCATCGGTGCGGGAGAAGTTCTGCGTTTGCGCTTTGCAGGCATGGCAGAGTTTGCGCACAATCCGTAGTTGGAGTTGAATTGTGGGCCCAGAAGTTGCAAAGGAAGAGAAGTTGCGGAGGGGTCAATTGGGTAGACTCCGTTCGTCTTCCGAATTCCGACTACTGAAGGTACTACTTAGAACATTGTAGTGAGATGGACAAAATACGGTCTCTGTTGGCAAGTACAGGACAAAACACCAACGTCGTTCGACTACGACGACGGAGGAATATCACAGCCTTCATTTACCGCTACTTACCAAAGCTCACGTTCGTCTTCAAGCGTTCATTATCTATTCGCATTGCACTGACCAGTAGTATTTAGGATCGCTCTGCTCACAGCTGGTTACATATGGATGGCCATTGTTCCAATTCCATCGCTGTCTCAGGGAGTTTACATCGACGAAAATGCGTTGCAGCCAGCTCAGGTCCGTGCTTTGACATCAAACGGGGAGAAACATGCGTACTCTGCGTACAGGTCAACACGAACTGGAATCGGCAAAACGTACACCAGGCAGACTTATACCTTCATCAACTAGAACTTCTCAGTGATAGAAATGCCACGAGTGAGCAGTGAGATCACCCAAGCTGTCTTGTCGATTACCATGGTGCACTAACATACCGAACAGGAGAGCAAGCTTTGTTCGCGAAGAATTTGCAAAGCTTGGTCTTGCTGCTGCAACTCAAAGTTACACGTTTGTAGTACCTTCTGGCGTGCGTATATATCCTTGAGCTTGATACACAGCTCTCAGAGTGGTTGTTGGCAGAATGTTTCCGGCGTGAATGCTTATGCCCTTTTGAGCTCGCCCCGAGCCTCGGGCTCCGAAGCCATAGTCATTAGTGCCTCTTGGCTCAGCGAGGTTGGCGAAGAACCGTACAATCTGCGAGGCATTGCGACGGTGATGGCGCTTGCCGACTTCTTAAAGAGTATGTTTACTCAGACCTTTCCACGTGGCCCCATTGAACTTGCACTAGACTATTCGCTCTGGGCAAAAGATGTTATCTTTGTGATCGGCGACAACTATCTTGATGGCACATATGCCTGGCTGAACGCCTACCATGGCACGATACCACAAAGTAGTACTTATTTTCCTCGTTGTCATCTACCTAACCCCATCCAGATCTCGACACTGATCTCCTCGAGCTTACCTCTGGTGTCATCTGGAATGCTCTCAACATTGATTACAGCGGTCACTCATTTTCTCACCTTGGGGTGTTCTTTGGTAAGTCCTCGTGGTTTACTTCAGCAAGCTGATTCGATGCCGCCTCGAATTCAGAGGGCCTCAATGGCAGGCTCCCCAACCAGGACCTCATAAACTCGTTACGTCTTATTTCCCACTACACAGCTGGTGTTCCCTTCGTTCTTTATGACCACCTTGAAGCACATGAGGCACCGCAGAAAAGTCTCTTAGTGAACGCGCCTGAGTTTATGAGACGCAGCCCACAGCTCAGGGACTTTGAATACCGGGCGAGAAATGTGAAGAGACATGTCAGTTTTCAAGCTAGGGGAAGACCCAGTGGGGCGCATGGCTTGTTTCATCAGTGCGTTTCCAAAATTCATCTGGACTGATCACTCGAACCATATGGTGCAGATTCCGCGTCGATGCGATTACCCTATATGCTGTACCGGCTGTCGGTCCACATGGATTTTTTGCCATTGGGAGGTTAGCTCTCCTTGATATCGCGGGTTCTATGTGACCATACTTTCTCAGAATAATCGAGTCGACCCTCCGTACATCGAATAATCTTTTGGAGCGCCTTCACGCATCCTTCTTTTTCTACCTCATGACAACTCCGGGAACTTTCATGAAGATTGGAATGTTCCTCCCAAGCGCTGTGCTAGTCGGTGTTGCCATGATATTCTGGGGACTAGGGCAGTGGGTTGAGGCAGGTTGGGTGCAGGAGTTCTCTGACGCATTGCAGCAGCCAGACAAGGACGATAACCAAGTTGTAAAGGCTGCGAATACACCTACCTCGACAGTTGCACATAAACAAATATGGCGACCGAGACGGCGGCCTGTGCTACCCGTAATTGTCATCGTTCTCGCCACGCATACCATCGGACTACTCGCGTTTGCCATGATTAATACCACATGGTTCTTTCAGCACCAAGCCGTATGCGTCCCATCCTCGTCCCTTGTGCTCTCCTGATGTGTTGGTCCCCTTTAGGTCTTCTCCTGGATCGTCTTCCTGGCCCTCTACCTCGTTCCCCATGCCCTACTCGTATTCATACCGCCTCACTCACCTTCATCAGCACCGTTCTCGATACTCCTCCAGTCTTTTAACCTTTGTATGGCATCAGTGGTCATATCTATAACATCCCTCCTCAATTTTTCTCTCGCCGCAACACTCGCCGTGACTCTTGGCGTTCCACTCATGTGTAGTCGTATCCCGTTCCGACCATGTCAAGCATCGGCTTCGCTCCTCAGCGGACCTTCCCAGTTGGTAGTTTACACGGCGTACTGGCTACTCGCTTGGGGTTGGCTTGTGCTACAAACACAAGTCGAGAGAGCGGTGTGGAACTGGCAAGTGCTGGGGGTGTGGTTTGCACCGTTTGTTTGCATTGTATATGCCCCACTCGTGATGCAGGCAGGGCTCGTTGGGTTGTCTCGATCATAGGATAGGTTCATGTTGGTCGTATTCACAGCCGGTGATCAGAAACTATCGAACTTGGGAATAAAATGTATATTGGGTGGTGGGACTCAACCAATATCCATGGCATTCGGATCGTCGGCTCCAAACAGATCAGCACTCTCCTTCACGACCACCACCTCGTCCTGCGGGCCACCTTCGGCATCCGTATCGGGGTCGTCAACAACAATGCCCTCTTTCTTCCGCCGTTGCCTCTCTTTTATCTCATCTCTTTGGGCACGTTTCATCTCCAGATCGGCAGAAAGTTTCTTCAACGCATCCTCGAATCGTTTCTAGAAACGATCTCAGTGTCAGTTGTGCAAACTACACTGTAGAAGACAGATACCTTGATGAGCGGGTTTGCAGAGATGGCAACTTCATGCTCCTTCTTGGCCACAGCAGCCTCCAAGTCCCTGATCTCTGCATTCAACAGTTTCTTCTCTTGCACTTCTTCCTCGTCCTCGTCCTCATCGCTGTCCTCCTCGTCCTCCTCGTCATCTTCGTCCTCTTCCTCGTCTCCTCCCTCGTCGTCGCCGAGTGCGAGATCCAGTTCTGCAGCCAGTTCCTCGTCGATATCGCCTTCTGGTTCAGCTTCGTCCCCCTCATCCTCAGCCTCTTCGTCCGCCGCGTCAAGTCCCAAAGTAGTTATATCACCGGCCTCGGACCCTTGAGGGCCAGGCGTAGGTGCTTCCAGAGGCTCATCGCGCTCGATGAATTCAGAGTCTGAAAGGTCCGGATTAACATTGTCGAGAACCTCTGCAAAAGCAAGACAGTAAGAAACTCGTCGAATAAAGGTAGCGCTCCTAGTTCACCATACTTGACGTCGGACGCGAGATTGTCTGCTGCCAGCAGTCGTTCCACCTCCTCTTCAACACTTTCGATTGTCTATGACACGCAACATAAGTAAAAAAATTGGACGTGGTGGTGCTCCATACGAACCCGTCTGTTAACCCGTTTTCGGAATCGCCGCTTGCGTACGTAGTGCAACGGAGGGGTGATACCATGTGGCCAGATGAATTCGTCCACGTTGACGTTCCTGTTGGCCGTGACCGCCTCCTCGTTTTGGAGGCGATCTCCAACAACGAGCATCTATCATCACCTCTAGAACGCACGACACGCACAGATGCAGAACACGACCCACCTGACAAATGTCCGCGACCTTGAACATCTGCTTGTTGTCGAGCGTCTTTTGCGCTTCGACGATGCACGGCAGATCGACCAACTTGAACGAATACAGCGAGCTCCCGATGTGAAAAATGCCCCGTCGCGAGTCTGCGTTCCGTCAACCTCGACGACAGGCGCGCCCTGCCCGACGCACCTTTGAACTTGAACCAGACGTCGTTGGCGATCTCCCTCGCCTGGATCATCTTGCGCAGGCGCTCGCAGTCCTCCCCGGGGGGCATCCGGATGATAAACTGCTCCTCAAACGTGAGGTCCTCGTCGTCCGAGTCGAGCTCTCGGTCGTAGGGACCGAGGAAGGACATGCCCGGGGCCTGCGCCGCCGCGCGCTCGCTCAGCTTGAGCTTGAGCTTTGGCTGGGGCTTCACGGCTTTTCCAGAGGTGGAACGGGTGGCGCGTTCGGGCTCTGGGGAACCGCGCAGACGGAGGGTGGTCGCCATGGCTTGCTCTGCGGCAGCTCGGAGTGGGCGTGAGCGTTGAGGGTGCGGTTGGGGTGGCGGTGGGTGGTTTACGCCATTCACAGCCGATGAGGGGCCGGCGTGGTCCTCGACGTCGTCCACGATGATCAGGTCGTCATCAGTCATCACGACTTGCAGACCGTGACATGTGTCACACGAAAATAACGATTAGAGACTGTAGTTAATCTTCCTCCTCCTCGGTCAACGTCTTGGATTCATCCGCCAACACGCTCTCTCCCTCCGCACTGACATCCCCCGCTTCGTCATCGCCTTCCGGGTTTATCATGGAGGTGTCCAGGGTGAGGACAAATGTGATGCAATAAGTTGCGGCTGCGGCTAGCGCTGCCAGTGCGAAGACCAAGGACCTCCTTCTGTACTGAATATCTTGAGGATCTGCCTGGGTCCGGGAAGCGCAGCGGAATGGATGGGGAACGAGAGTGCTCAGGAGGGAACCAGATGGAGAGGAAATTTGGTAAGGTGATGACCGTGCCACTTGTGCCTGTACGCGTCGTGCATGTGCGATCAGACCAGGACAAGAGTCAAGCAGCTGTGTCTGGAGAATGGTGTCGGGAAAGGGAGGATCGGCCATTAGGAGGATGTGTGCGGCCAAGTACACATCGAGACTCGTTAGACTAGGAGCAAGCATTACTATGGACTCTGAACAAAACAACGTGACTGACCGATCCCCGAACAAGAATTCCTTCCCGTCCACGCGGTTTGCGTGTATTGCAAGCGCTGCTCTCGCTTTATCCAGAATCTATAGGTGAGGTCAGTGAATGTCATCCGTATTCACAGTACGCGTCCCTTTTCCCTCTCAAATGCGCGCGCAAGCGTGACCTTGTAATCTTGCTTCTTCTTCTTGTCCTTGTCAAACAGACTCAGACCTCGTTCTTCTTCGAGGCTAGACGGACTCCAAAGTCCTGCGGCCTCAAGACGAGGTCTATGAGACTCTCTTATGCGACGAGCCACGTAGTATTTTTGTGGTATAGGCATTTCACTCGCGAAAGTGGGATTGGTCAAACCCCAGAAATTGGCATCGATCCCGTAGAACATGTGCGACTGCGTTCAAGCGATGGGTGACAGGATGGCGTCGAAATGATGTTTACTCACGAGGAGGTCGGATACGTGTGTCTCGACGTGGGCGTACAGTGCAACCCTTTGAGCACTCTGGGAGCCAGTCAGAGATGCGTCGAGGTCACGTACTCCGGACGCGCCAGACTTGACGAGGGAAGAGACAAAGGCGACTATGGAGGGAAAAGTGGCGACTGCGTTGTGTGCATGGGTCAAGAAAGGCAGTTGACCTGTGTGCAGGTCAGAAGCTGGGGGAGGCCAAGATGCAGTTATATACCGTTGGGAGAAACGTCAGGATTGGTGCAAGGGACTACGGTAAATTTTCCTGGGATGGTCAACCGAAGATACAAGACAGCTGCGAGACAGGTCGGATCGAGCGAGTCCAGATTCCATTGGGCAGGCCAAACGTGTAGCGTGTACCGTGACATGAAAGACACTCTGTAACTAGTATATTATTCTATCGAACCAAATGGAGTAGTTGCTCCTGTCCATGTTCCATTTGGCGCGTCCCCGACTCCGACTCAAATCGCGTGTCATCCCAATGCCTCCAAAACGCTCCAAACGCGACAATTCGGATGGCCCGTCAGACACAGAGAGCCCACCCACGAAGAAAGCAAAGGAAACAGCGACCGACGCCCCGAAAGCTGCCAACGGGCAACCTACCAACAAAGTATTGCCCGTCAACATCGTCTTTCCCCCGCGTACAGCAGGCACCCTACGTCTTGCCACATGGAACGTATGCGGACTCGCCGCCTCACAAAAAAAGGCACGTCTCTAGGTCTGATCCTGTGCGCGCTAAAAACGCGCTCCAGGGCTTCAAACACTACGTGGAAGCAGAGGATCCGGATGTCCTCGTGCTCACGGAGACAAAGGCGAGTGTCATGGTCCAAATGTTAGATCCGTCTTTGACCCGCAGCAGGTGAACAATGACCCGGTCGACCCCGTCATCACTGCGCGTTTCCCGTACCGCACATGGGCTATTTCTGCGAAAAAGACGTATAGTGGGTGTGAACCTCGTCGTAAAACGCGTCACCAATCATCTCAGATCCGTAGGTGGTACCGCAGTGCTCTCGAAAGTCAAACCAATTTCGGTCACAAAGAATTTGCCAGGGCATCCGGATCCTGAGCACGTCAAGGGTCGTCT
>JBBPTV010000029.1:0-80127 GCA_038094275.1 Tubosaeta brunneosetosa
TTGACCATACGGTCATACATCGCCTTGAACATCGTAAAACCGAGTTGATTATCCGAGCGTCATGCTATCTTCGCTCTAGTGCGTCGCAATTTTGGTTCCTAATCTGAGGCCGAATATGTAGAAGAAACGACCAGACCAGCGTCACTTATTCTTGGGAACACCCCAAATCTCGGATCCCGGAGAGAAGCTTCTAATCGTCCCATGAGAGACCCCTATGACGGCGATCAAGGAGAACATCGACACGTTGAATGGAACCTGTTGGGTCATGAAAGTTTGATTAGATTCAGCTGCCACACTGATCTACCATGAGCAATCACTTGGCGGAAAAACGTTTCCTGCCACACATGCCTGGTGCTTCCATTCGTCCACAGCCCCCTGCAAGCTCAGTCAGCATGGAGAGGCCCTACACGCATATTGAAAACATCAAGGTCGTAGTGTCCCGTGCACTAACTTGACATCGAGTTTAACGAGAGTACGAGAATAAAGTGTGACCATGTCGGCGAGTTCCGTCTTTAATGTGAGCACCTTCGATGAAGCTCCACGCCATTCACCTCAGCAGCTGTTCAAGTAACCCAGCATGAAGCCAGCCTTGTTATCGGCTCGAAGATACCTCGAACGACTAATACTCTGTATGAGAAAAGCAAGGTGGTTTAAGTGCCAGAGAAGGAGAATCATGACGATGCGCGAAGTCGACGCAAACATATGAATGTGATGACTCCGGCCACCTCGTCAAATATCCATCAAACAACCAGCTTCGTTGCGGGATTATACTTGAAGTTCGAGTCCTGGTCTTTTCGGTTAATGTCGAGGTGTTTACGATCGTATAGGTCTTCGGGAATGGAGGGTGCGAGTCAGTGGTTGCAAACAAAAAGCGAAGATGGTTCCCCCAACATCCCGGGGATCTTATGATGAAGCGCACCTGGGGAATACCATGCAAGTCACGGAGGCAGACACCAATTCCAACGTGATGTGGTGAGACCCTTGGGAGTGATGATTTGCTACATGACTTTATCTGGGGGGGTCTTGGGCTATGACGGTGGGATTCGGGGGTGGCACGAGGCCATGAAGAGTTAGGTTAATCAACGTACATTTTTTACACGGATGTATGGCCGTTGAGCAAGGCCAACACCATCCGGCACGGTGACATTTGTTTCATGTTGCAAGAATTCGCACTGGCGTTGACGACGATCCAAAGGGTGTTCGATGGTGCAGTTGATTATCTGGAAGCGGGTGCTTGCGGAGATGAAAGAAGGTCAGACAATGAGGTTGGAGAGTCGGAAGGCCTGAACAGTGTGTTCATCGATGTAGACAACCCGACAGAAAAGGATGACAAGCGAGAAGAGTTGGAGTGCCAGCGGTCTGAGTCACTCGAGATGGCGGCACGTTGTGTCGACGTGATTACCTAAGATTACTTCTAGGCGACGCACAAGAGTTCAACGAAAAGCTCAAAACGATGTGGGCCTAAAGAATCGACTACGTTTCAACTTACATTCATACTGACATTGAACCAAGAAATCTTCTGGACATGTTACACGACATCCGAGCGAACGGTACATCGATCCTTCGGAACACACTCGCTTTCCTTCACTGAGTCGCCGCCTCGATCACCCAAATCTGGTCAGAGATCCCCGAATTGTTCGTCACAACCACCTTTCGCCCCGAGACTTTGAGTGAGGAGACGGTTGCGCACAGATGATCACTGTCCTCACCTTCGGCTTAGGCCCAGTCTGGCTACGGGCGTCGAGCGCGAATTGCAAATGTCCCGGAGCGAACACCCTGCGAGACAACATAATCAGCTGCAGCACGCGCGGAACGATATGACACCCACTGAAACGCCTTCTGCGCCACTTTTCCACTGTAGGCCGGGATGGAGTTGATCGACCAGTACTGCGCCGTGGATCCAGGGGTGACAGGATAAGACAGATCCGTTCCTCCGGCGGTAACGTTGAGGAATTTATCCTTCAATTTTATTGAAAATCCATTCTTGTCGTTCGTCAACTGCCACTGTCGGTTGAATGTGAATTGCTGTACGCATATGGGAACGACTGCTATCACATACCTTCTCGGCGGTGGAGCCGATGGTGACCGAGGACCCATCAATCGTAAGGTACCCCTTATCGGTGCGAATGGTGTAAGTTCCGGTCTTTATGGTGCTGCCCTCCAAAGGGTTGGTCCCATCTGTCGCCACGACGTCGTAGGAATGGTAATTTGCGGGGTCCAATCCAAGATCCAGGAAGGCACTCTCGGTCACGCACGCCTTCTTGAAGTGGACCACCAAGGCGTCCGCCCTGGGCTTCTGTTGCGGCTCTGGGAGGCTGTTGATGGCGTTGTTGATAAATGCTGATATCGTCAGAACATCAGCACCTGGTACTTGTGGGTAACACGTACTCCTATACTTTGCTCCACTGGAAGATGCTGCATTGGCCTCAATCCAAAAGACGTCATAGAGTGTGTCTTATAAGCTAATGAGTCGAATTTCTTTTCTCATACAGAAATATGGACATACTCCTGACGGTCCCCGGCTTTCCCCGCAGGCCTTTAAAAATCTCGTCGTATCCCTGGGAGGTGTTGAAGACCTTCCAGGTGCAAACTACGCTTTTACTTACCAAGATACACGGTAAAAAAACGCCGTGTATGCTGAAGAAGGCAACCCAGTAGATCAGTCAATCACGTTCACCTATAGAATCACCCCAAGACATACTCAAGCCAATCACCGGAGTTGGCAACGGATATATAGAGATTGATAGAGTTTTTGAGAGCTGTTGACCAGTTCTCTCGCTTGCTCTCTGTCTCAACAACGTCAGGAGGAACACCCAGCTTATTCGTACAGTCAAGTCGGAAATTGGCGACGTAGTCAAAGCTGCCTGAAAGCTTCGCCGCGAGTTTCTTTAAATCATCAAAGGTACCTGATTTTCCGGCACCTTCCATCTGAAACCGGTAGTAATACTCTAAGTATGCGGCATCTTGCTGCAGAGCGCTGTAAGTTTAAGCCAATGAGACATGGTTATGTTCTACTTACGACCACATAGCGTCGAAAGCCGTTCAGAGCGGCCGTTCCATCAGCTAAGAGGACAGGGAACCTGTGATCCAGTAACGCCTTCCATTCATTCGGACTCTGAGCAAGAATATAATCAACCCAATCCGTAGCGTTAATTGCATCTCGTGTGAAGGACGCGAAGGAGACAGCATTCAGGTGGGTCCTATGACCGTTAGTTAAACCTAGCTGGTGCATATAAAGGGAGTAATACATACTTGGCATCAATGTTTGCATGGGCAAGTATCAGAGCAACTCGACCAGGTAGATTGATGTGCGAAGGTATGTCATCAAACTCCGTGAAGACCATCCTAGAGGTGGTGTAGAGAGGAGGGCAATAATGTCTGTCAAATAGAGCGAGTGGCTTTTATGTTGGTGCCTTTGGCCCATGGTCACCCGGATCTCCGACAAAACCTTTCCAGTAAGGTTCAGTTCCAGAAGATATGAAATCATAAATCCGCACGAAGGGGGTACTCCGGGTCCCCAAATACAAAGGCGGTTTCTTTGCCAATGGAAGAGCAAGAATATGCCCTCGTGATGATCCGGACTGCAGGCGTACATTTCGCGCTTAAGAGGCGCAGTATGGTTCCCGGAAATAAATCCGCACTCGTGTTTGGCATACAAACGCCAGCTGCGATACCGAGGGTGAACATTCGACCACATGATTGTACATCACTTTCAACATCGTCAGAACGAATTGATTATCTGAGCGGGCACACTCATCTGAGCCTCGCTGTATCTTCGCTCTGGCGTGCCGCCCCAATTTCGGCTCCCAATCTGAGTAGAAGGTATATCCGGACTGGCGTCAGTTATTCTTGGGAGAGTACCCCAAATCTTGGATCCTGGAGAGAAGCTTCCGATTGCACCATGCGCGATCAAGGAGAACGCCAACACGGGGACCCGTTGGATTATGGAAGCTTGATCATTAGATTCGGCTGCCACACTGATCTACCATTTTTGTCGTATCCGATCAAGTGCCATTTTGTGTAATCTCTGGGTGACTGGCGCGAAAAATAACGTTCGTCTTGAACATGCCATATGCCTGATCGCTTCCGTTCCAATTTGACGAATCCATAACCCCCTGCCCTACTCTTGTGCCAGCTCAGTCAGCATGGAGTGTGCACATATTGAAAACATGCATTCGAAATCGTAGCGTCCCGTGCACTAACTTGACATGGAATTTGGCGCGAGTGGCTTAGGTGGCGGGCAAGAGGAATCATGACGACGCGCATAGTCGACGTACGCACATAGCAAAAAGCCTACATTTTTCAATTCCTGTATGACGCAAGGCGTGTATCACAGCCAAGTCAACGGCATCTCCCCCAACGAAGACGACCCAGACCACTTCACCAAATACCCATCAAGCAATCAACGTCGATGCGGTGTTGGCATCATACTTGAAGTTCGGTTGGATGACCTGCTTTGTCTTGTAATACCTTGCCAACCGGTGGATTCGACTCTCGATGAGAATCAGACGGAACTTGGAGTCCTTGTCTTTACGATTCACGTCGAGGTGTTTACGGACAGCGATGGCTTTTTTGATCAAGTGGTAGAGGTCTTCGGGGATGGAGGGTGCGAGACCTGGGAAGAGCAAAGGTCAGTGATCGCACACAAGAAGTAAAGGTGGGGTACCATGTCTCTTCAACACCCGGAGAATCTTGTTACCGGTGACAAAGCGCACCTGGGGGATACCATGCGAGTCACGGAGGGCGACACCGATTTGGGATGGGGTGAGACCCTTGCGAGCGAGTTTGATGATTTGTTCAACGACATCTTCAGGGGTCGTCTTGAGCCATGACGGTGGGGTTCGGCGGTAGGGCAGGGCAGACGAGGCTAGGTGGTGTTTAGACCCGAGTCCTACGAAGAGGCCGACGTGACCGACGACGTACAGATACCCTTTCCGGGAGCGTGCATACGACCCATGATTACTCTACAAATGTTGTCAGCGACGTCTCTGACGATGAGTACGAACAGAACACACAGATTTTGGTGGGCAGGCGGACGTTGAACAGAGTCTTGATTGAGGAAGATGACAAGATATGTCACGCGTGACTCTGTGGCTTGTGACACTGTACAGTTGCAAACCTTAATTTGTTAGTCAGCCTTTGATATCCCAACTGGACGTTGCTCGCCATCCTCAAGACCGACCTCGCTGGTGACGACGACATCCATCCGTGTGCGTACATCCAGCTTTGTATCGTCGTCTCCAGCACTGATATCTACGACAGCATGAAGCTCAACATCGCCAGTGAGTACACGCACGAGATCACTCATTCATCCACTCATCCGCGCATGTAGATCCCGCGACTGGCCAGCAAAAGACCATCAATATCGATGAGGAGCGGCGCTAGTACGTTCTATGCCCCATTCTTTCTAGATTCCCTCTCACCAGCATTTAGCCGTATCTTTTTCGAGAAGAAAATCTCCCAAGAAGTTGAGGTCGACACTCTGGGTGACGAATTCAAAGGTTACATCCTTCGTATAACGGGTGGGAATGACAAGCAGGGATTCCCCATGAAGCAAGGTGTTCTCCTTCCCCACCGTGTTCGCCTGCTCCTCTCCGATGGACACTCGTGCTTCCGTCCCCGTCGCACCGGTGAGCGCAAGCGCAAATCCGTTCGTGGATGCATCGTCGGCCCCGACATCGCTGTCCTCTCGCTTGTCGTCGTCAAGCAGGGTGAGGGTGACATCGCTGGATTGACCGACAACGTTCTCCCCAAGCGTCTTGGCCCTAAGCGTGCGACCAAGATCAGGAAGTTCTTCAATTTGGGCAAGGAGGATGATGTGAGAAAGTATGTTGTTCGACGAGAGGTCAAGAGCTCCAAGAGGGAGGACGCCAAGCCTTTCACCAAGGCGTGAGTTCGACTTTTCTGTTCTTACTTCGATGTTCATCCTCTTTACCAGGCCTAAAATCCAGAGACTTGTCACACCCGTTCGTCTACAACGCCGCCGCCGCCTCCGTGCCCTCAACCGTCGCCGGTTCGACCGCCAAAAAGAGCAAAAAGCAGAATACGAGTATGTTCCGATGCAAATATTCGCATACACGTCCTTACTTATCCCTTCTTAGCGCTATCTTGGCAAAACGCCTCACGGAAAGGAAGGCCAAGGTTGCCGCTATCAAAGCTTCACACCACAAGTAGGATCTAAACTCAGTCTTTTTGTCACGCAGTTGACATCCTCTCCAGGACCGCCTAAGTATCACCTTTCCCCACCTTCGTTAACACGATCGTGTGTACTTTCTTCCGTATATCATGTCACTAGGCTGTCTTATGTTAACTTTCATGCTGACGAAAGTGAAAGTGCAGTCCCTTCGCGAGTGATTGAAAGTTTCGACCGTCTCGATGAACAGGTGATATATCAATCAACCTATAAACCAGAGGCATCCAAATCGATTTGGGCAGCCAACATCGCGTCGTAAAGTCCGTGTTGCGAACCAAGCCCGTATGTCAGCGTGAGCTCGGACAGGATATCCGGAGTGTGCTTCAGCTGTAACGGACCAGACAGTTAGCTTACAAACGAGGTGCACAACTTGACATACCAATGCAATAACATCTTCCAACAAATGAGCCTGTCCTACGGCCATGCCCATCATCCCATCCTGTGCCACATGCACGATGTGAACGTGGAAGTGATCTAACACATAAGTAGGCGTCGCGCCTATAGGTGGGGCACGCACAATAAGACGGCTGGTAATGAATGTACAACCGGAGCGCGCCTCGGGGCAGACCCCAGCGTTCCTTGACGACCCAGTACGCCTTCTCCCGTATCTCCTCCAGCATCTCTACGTGGCCGCCCGGACCGCCTCTCAGATCGCGCATCGAGCGGATGGCGGGATCAGACACGATCGCGAGGAGGTAGAGCGACGTGACCGGTCCGCTCGGGTCCCATTTCATATCCGGAAAGATGAGGAACCGTGGGGTACGGCAGAGAACTGCGTCCGCCTCTGCTTTACCCTCGAGGATGTCTCTCACCCTGATTATCATCAGCCACGCTCTGGATGGATGGACGGACGGACCATTGAGTGCGCGACGCGGGAAATGCCTCGATATACGGCTCGACGATCGCGTGATACAGGCCTGGCGTCTCTCTGACCATGATCCGTTCCTGCCGCGTATACTGCACAACGCGGCTCAGTCCAAGACCGGTCGCTATGTCACCCAAGTACCTTGCGGATGTGCACCTCCGTCGCCGGAAAGATCATCCTGATCTGGACGTCTGGCACGTCCTCCTTGTGCACCAACCAGCCTTGCAACCACGCATACTATACCGGATTGACGTCGTGGGATGTGGACGGAGAGGCGGATCGACTTACGATGTCCGTTCGCCCGACGTGCTTCGTAGACGCGACGACGCCTTCGAGTCCTTGAGACAAGTGATCGGTGAACGTGGCCGAGAACGCGATCCGCTCGATGCGGAGTATAGCGGGCAGCCGAGCGACATTGGGAGTGGCGTCGACCCCTGGGGCAGGGAACGTCCCCAGCACGATGAGATAGTGAAAGTTGGGATCTGCCAGGACATGGTGTGGAGGGTTGACCGGGCGAAGAGGACAAACCTACTTTCGTCGAGAACGCGTTCAAAGGCGAACGAATGGATATCATAGGGCAACGCGACACTAGGATCCATGAGAAGGCAAAGCTGAGTTCGGCACATGATGCCGGATGATTACCAAAGGGCGGAGCTGGAATTACGGCCGATTAAGGTACAAAGTGTATTGTAACTGCGTCACGTGTCGGTTTAGCCTGTCGGAGTTCGAAGATTGGTCGCTCGGCAAGATTGGTCGACCAATCCGGTGGTCCCAAGAATTTAGGGAAGTACAGTAGACTCCCTTATAACGTATACCCCCTCGGGAAGGTCACAAAGGTATACATTTTGAGGGAGTATATGCTATCGATAAGTCACGTGTCTTCTATTGCTTACATAGTACTTTAAAGTCACTGCCACCATAATGACCTGAGGCTTGGACATCATGAATTGGTAGTCATTAATCCCATTTACCTTGCTGTGACTCTCTGAAGCAGGACTGAGAAGCCCAAAGAGACAGGTTTGATTATTTGTTGTCAGATCCCAGTCAAGGTCCTGTGTGGGAAACAGGGTCGTCTGTGTCCAAGAAGCATAGTCAACCCCGCTTAAGGGGGTTTCATGCCAGAAAGGATGGAATTTGTCACCGAAGATGCTGTAGATATGGTGATAGAGGCCCTAACTTGGCAATTACTTCACACAGGTATTCGTTTTCACCACTGAAAAATGGTATACGTTATACGCTATTAGAGAGATATACGTTATGGGTCCCAAATCCCCGCATACCAACCCAGGAAATCCAGCAAGGTATACATTATGAGGGAGTATACGTTATGCAAGGTATACGTTACAAGGGAGTCTACTGTAGTAGGGCCATTATCATAACCAAGCTCTCGCCCTCGTCTCGCCCGTTCTAAGTCCACTCGTAAAACAGTTCCTCAATTGCCTGAAGTCTGTCCATCAAACCCCGAGGTATGTATATCAGAGGCATCATCACGATCGACTTGCTGTTAGGCTGACCCAGCTGAGATACCAGTACATACAGTAAGTGTTGGCGTAGCGTGTTATTTCAACAAACCTCCGCGAAACGCTTCCAAAAGTCCGAGGCGAATCCTTCAATTCGCGTCCCTGAGAGCTGTTTCTCAACCAGGTGGTTGACTCTACGTATGCTTGAATTAGCCTACTTGTGTCAATCGATGACAGGCTGGTCTGTCTCAGACACCTGGGCCTTACATACCTGTCCACTGAGGCGGCAAAAATAGGGGAAATCGAGAGGCTTTCGATTCCCCTCATTTTTGCCACCAGTCTGATCGAGATTTGGGTGATTGAAGAATTGACTTGCTCTGAGATTGTCGTAAAGCCGCAGATATTCGCACCCTCAGGCCATGTTGTCCCTGGGATGACTCAGTACTGTGTAAGTACACATGAATCTAACCCTATTGAATGTACTCCACAAGCGAGTGTGAACACCGCAAGGCTGCAGACAGACTGCCAAGATATTGGTCTCCTGTTCCCAGCATATTTATGCTTGCCAACCGCGAACTCTAACTCCCGTCAATTCTACTCTCTAGACAGACCATCAAATGTGCCGGACCCGTTGATGGCTTCCGCCCTGGAGTCAACCGTTCAGTCGAACAACTACCTCGCTTGTATGTTTGTTTGTTGCGCCGCCTTTCGGTCATTCATGTTGACTTTATTCGTTCCAGTTGTCATTATCACCGCTATTGAATATGATCACCGTACGCATTAACCGTGTTTTTGCTAACTGGATCTCAACATAATCAGTCCTCGCCTTTTCGAATGAGGTATGATATCGAAACATGTTCCCTAGAGCGCTTGTAATGATATCCTGATTCCTCAGGTAGAGTATATATGGGTTAGCGGCCAAATTTTCGTTAATCTATGTTCTGACATATTAATAGAACAAACCTTGGACTTGGGTATCTACACTGTATATTATTGTACGTGCACCATCATTTCCTAACAGTGCAATGATCGATTTCGTCTCTAGGTTCGTTATGTTGGCTCGAGTTGCATCATGTAAGTTCGTATCCGCACACATCAACCAGCCTCTGAACAGTTCTGTAGAGCAAATACCATCTGTGAGTCCAATCCCCGGAAATCGGGTCTGTTGAACTGATCGCGCACAATCAAAGTGAGGACATCTCTCTCACCACAGGTATTTATCGCACTTATGATGGTTTACGATGTCTCAAGCATTGGCAGCCGTACGTGTTGTATCTCATCTCCTCGTATCAATCGCAATTCACTTCCACTATTCTCTCCGAGTAGTTGTAAGTGCATTCGATTCACGTACTCCATCTTCCTGCTCAGTGAGACTTCCAAGGCAATGTACTCGCCATGTTCAGGACGTGGGCAGGCTTTGTTTTCTTTATTGGCGCAGATTGTAAGATTCCATCTTGACCTCTAGTGAGATGCATCCTATCGTGGTTACAGTGGTAATAATACTCCGTGTGTGGGTATTATATGGTCGGTCGAGGTTTATCCTTGCCGTCCTCCTCATATTATTCGCGATCGAAATGATTCCCTATGCGATTTCTTGCGTTTGGACCGTCGCTGTGAATATCCCCGCAGGTAAGTAGGAAACATGGCGTTATGTGTCACCAGAGACCTGCCACTCACGCACTCATCCAGCGTTTACCATCCACGTCTCTGGGCACTCGCTTTGCGGGGCCAAAAACTATTCCCCACTGTACCCCTACACTGTGATAGCTTTGCAGGTCACCTTTGGCACAGTCATGTGTCTTCTCGTCGCTATCCAATTCATTTCGGAATCATGGCGAATGTACAGAGCCACAAACCGTGTCCAACTCAGCACCTACATGATCGTGCTTGCCAGGGAAGGCGTGATATACTTTCTCGCGTATGTACCGCGTCCCATTGCCGCTCCGTCCCACCGGCTCACAGCGGTGTCTTGCATGTAGCGTCCTGTTGTACGCGGTGACTACGATCATCATAGAAAACGCGCCGGGTGGCGTGTTCCAATTGGTGGTCGAGGCGGTGCAAGTGATCCCGCCGTTCACGCTCACGCCTCGGTTCATCCTCAGCTTGCGGGCGCTGTACGCGCGTGATCTTCGAGGCAGATGTGGCAGCCACATCGACACGGCGTTCGGACTGACGACAGAGTCCACCCATCAGGCTTTCCCAAACATGGTCACGTTCGCTTCTGATGGGCAGGAAGGGGAGAGCGAAGAAATAGCAATGGAAGCGTTTGGTGATGCGCGAGTGTAGATTCGTTGGAGTCAGATAGCCAGACTCGTTGCACAGGGGTACTCTTAAATACCCGGTCTCGACTACAGGGTATACATTCCTGTGGTTAGTATGTGGCAATCCATCACAGAACACGGACGCAAGCTGGGCAGAGTACATGAGATGGCAGTTGCATGAATGTGATCCGCAGCTGCAGAACATGCTCACGAACGAGTTGTTGCGAAATCAGCCGCTAAGGTAAACACGCGGAGCTCGGTGGATCATCCACTGCCCAACTATCCAGCCATGTAATAAAGCTACAGTTTCCACCCGACAAGAATGGATACCAGTATGTGAAGTGAACATGCGTCTCGTAAATTATTGAATCGGAACGTCCTCTAAAGCAAAGAATACATATCACAAGATAAAGATAGGAAGAATGGCGTCAAAGAAAAAAGATCCACCACGCCAAGCATAGCATTCCAAAGAATGAGACACCAGGCGGACTGCTCGACCACCGTATGCTGGCGCTGTTCACAAGTGGTGCAGAGAGTGCGATCGTCTGGTTTAGGCAGTTCATTAAGGTCGTGTCGATGCCAGAGGGAAGCGGTGAATCCGCAACGCCAGGATTGCTATTGAATGTAGCAGAGTTATTATAGCCGTCAAGGGTAAGAACGATGCTGCAAGCGCGATAGTACTGTATGGCTTGTTCAGGCTGGGGTGCTCCTGGAGCCGCAGCATTGTACGCATGTGGTGTCGTGGAACTAGAGGGGGAAAGGGAGGAGGAACAATTGGCGTCGATTGAGGAGATGAGTGAGGAGACGGTGGTGTTATCAGAGAGAACATGAAAGGTCGTGCTCGCACTGTTGGAGACAAACGTCGCTTCAGCCATCGGGCCACCAACTCGACTGCTGTTGTATGGATTTCCGTACTAGAGTGCATAGATTGTGAGCTGGATCACATGCGGCGAAATTAAGCATGTCATACCTCAGGAGCCTGCAGGTAACTGCCAGGATATACATTACTACCAGTCCAAACAATCGGCCAAAACCAGAACGGAAAGCCACGCCCTATGACGCCGCGCCCCGTCATGCCTGGATACCCACTTCCATAAGTTCTGACAGTGAGGATTAACATGCGTTCATAAAATGGAGTTGAGAACATGAACCCACCTCGTTCCATAAATCTGACTTCTCATGCCGCCTCCTGCGGACCTACCCGCAAACATCTGACCAGTGGGAATGACAATCGGATGCCCACCACCGGAGCCATAAGCCACCGCAGAGCTCTTTCCATTCGCGGTGGAGGACGTCAACGGCACAGTGTGCGTTTTGCTGCCACTCGTGGTGCTGCTGCTGCCACCCCCGCTCTTGGTCTTGGGGGACGACGGTGAACTACTGGTGGGTTTTCCTCCACCAGTGCTACCACCATGACCACTACTAGTCTTTCCGCCACCGCCACCCCCTTTTCGGCGCTCCAAGCGAGCCGGCTTCGAGGTGCGAGTGATAAATGGGATAAACATCACCTGAGAGTAGACGTCGAGACTCGTGCGTGATAAGAACGGGAGGAACGTGCTCGAGAACGTCGAACCTAAGACTGCAGGTCTATTTATGTCATTGTGGCGGTCAGTAGCCACACTGCGGCGGTGCAACTCACCAAGGGGGACCATGGACAAAGCCATTGAATTCTGTGGACGAATCGCAGGCCAATTGAGTTGGCAGGTGCCAATCGAACAAAGCCAGATCTGAGAGCCAATCGATTTGACTTGCTAAAATCGGAAGTAGCCTCCACCTTGCACAGCCTAGTTAGGGGCGCTGTGGATTTGCTGTACGGAACCCGTTCAATAGGCTTCTTTTTGCGACATTCTTGGGGCATAGAGTCTTTACAATACGGACATACACTAGGCAATCACTGCGAACGTCGCAGAATGGCGACGCGGTGTGAAAAAACTATGACATGGATACCTTGCCAGCTTGGAAAGTAGTGTGCTCTCCATCCCGCCGTACCGTGGAAGGCCCGCAGCTAGCTGTGTACCAAGCCCGGCCAATCATCAGAATTAGACAAGCTGCATGAGTCTTCCAGCGATGCATCACTCGGAATACGTATTGCACAGGTACACGGACCTCTCAACTAGGAGGAAACCTTTGATGTTCTACTCGGGAATTTCATTACTGCTTCACCGCACTCAGCAAAAAGTCTGAACTTTGGATTTTCCGGCGCCGGAGTCCGTCGCGGAGTCCGACGCCGTTTGCGAGTTCGGCGGAGCGTTTGTCTTATCTGTGATCTCAATAAACGAACTCATCCTGTACTTACTGTAAAACCCTGCAGTATTTTCACCAATTCGTACGGACAAAAAAAGCAATCAAATCGTAGCTACAGTATCAAAAAAGCAGCATGCCGAGTAGTCCAAAAGCGTGTAACACCTGTGAAAAGATCTAAACGAAGGGACTTGTGGGTGCGCGGTTGCACGCCTCCTCGCTTTCGTGGTGATGGTGCTGCTGCCCCGCGCGTCATCTTGGTGGGTGGTTAACGCGCCGTCGCGCTCCCCCACCTTCTTGCCTTCGTGGTGGTGGTGGTAACCATACGCCGCCGCGCCACCCGTGCGTCGTCTTGGTGGGTGTGCCGCCGCGCTTCTCGTCGTCCTGTGGGTGGTAGGCGTGCCACGCGCAGTTGCGCGCCTCCCCGCCGCCGTGGTGGTGGTGGTGCCGGCCCCCGCGCATCGTCTTGATGAGTGGTGGACGCACCATCACGCTCCCCACCTTCCTTCTTGTCCTGTGGGTGGTGGGTGTGCCGTATCCGGTTGCGCGCCTTCCCGCCGTGGTGGTGGTAGTGTCGTGCGCCGTTGCGCGTACCGTTGTGCCTCATGGGGTGGAGGCCGGTGCGCCGTCGCGCAGCCTCATCCGCCTCGTCGTCGCGTTGTCGTCGTGGTAATGGTGGTGGGAACGCAGTTGCGTTACCTGCTCCCCCTCGTCGCCGTCGCGGTGGTGGTAGCCGGCGCACCGTCGGGCTGTCCGCCCTTGTTGTCGTGCAGAGTCCCTGCCCCTCTTGGCGTCGCGGCACCGGAAATGGGGACGCCGTTGCGTTGCGATCCCCTTCGTCGTGGTGAGTGGGGGTGTGTCGCTGTGCCGCCCCCACCGTCCACGTCGTCCTATGGGCAGTGCGCATGTTGCTGCTACCTTGGTCGCCCTGTGGGTGGTAGGGGCGTGCTACATGTGGCACGCGTGTGATTGCACCTTGGGACTAAGCATTGTCGGCCAAGCAAGGCTGCAGCCTCTGTTGGCCAGTCTACCTTGACGACAGGCCGGCGTATGGAATTGGACTCCAAGTCGGACTCCGCGACGGACTCCGGCGGAGGACTCCGGCGCCGGAAAATCCAATTGTCGGACGTTCTCCAAAAAGCCAGCACCAGTTCAATCTCGCACGACTCGAAAACGCATTGGACAATAATATCGAATAAATCAATAGTGAATACAAACAAAGGAGTGTGTGCGACATATATAGTCGATTACAAGGGTTTTCGGGCGGTGAACACTCTCACCGAAGTGTGAGCTCCTGGCCAGTTGTCCCACTCCTCCGTCATGGAGTCCATGTACTGGTCAAACTCCTTGGCGGAGGCAAACCATCCGCAGCCGTTTTCCTTCATCACATGGTCCCGCATGCCGCTCAACCCGCCGATGGTGATCTGGCTTCCCAAGACACCTTCTTCTCCGGCCCACTTGCCAAGGTTCATTGTCACCTGCTCACGTTTGACGTCGACGAATCCAGCCGCTTTGAGCATGTCGGCGATAAATACACCGCAGCGCAAAAGCATGCCCCTTTTTTCGAAGAAGTCATCGAGGAACAACACCATCTTCGACGTCTTGGGTCCACAATCCCACTCGGGGCCGGTTTCGATGAGCTGGACGGATCCCCCAGGCGCGAGCACGCGATAAAATTCGTCGATGGCGCGCAGCCATTGAGTACGCGAGTACGCGCAAATCATGAGGCGCTGGTGGACGAGGGCGAATTTGGAAGACCAGTAGGAGGGGAGGTCGTTGGAGGAACAGACGGAAAGATGGACGTTGGGGAGAAATGCGGTGTCTCTGGGGAAGAGGCGCGACTCAATGTCGACGCCATACAGCTGGACGGAGTCAGGGAGGTACTTGCGCGTGTCGCAAAGCCATGCGCCTGAAGTAACACAACGCCTTCAGCGATACACATACACATGGAAGGTAAAGGTGTAAATTACCGGAGCCTGTTCCAACGTCCAAGATCTCATCCTTGTCCTTGAAAGTGATGGAAGGGAAGATGAGGCGACCTGAGAGCAGATGTGTATACAATTGGTGTTGTGTCATGAGTCTGAAAAAAGGTAAGTCAAATGTTCAGACGGCGAGAGAGACTTGGCGTGCACCTTTGACTCTCCTCATCGTCGGAGGGCAAAAGGTAGAGAGAACCCTGAAAGGAGTGTTTGGTACGCTCAACTATGGTCTGAGTAGCCATCATTTTACAAGGAGTGGAAGGAGGTGCGAAGTGGGAGCACTACCTGAACCGGAGGATATCTCACCCTTATATCATGCTTAGAAGTATGGCTGGGGTAACTTCCGAAAGTATGGTAACATTGATAGCGGATCTTCAGATCGGTCGAGAGGTCAGGACCCTGGCCCGAACCTGGTGGCTGCAAAGTGTTATCCACGCTTTAGCGGAACCTTCTACGTGTGGTAAAGCATACTTGCCAAAATTGAGATAAGAATTACGTGGACGGGCGCCTAGTTTCTCGAGTTGATCTTGAAAGTCAAGCCGAACAGCTAACATGGTCAGCTGTTGCCATGCAATGCTGAGAGTCACGAACCAAACGGTTCTATGATAATGAGCCAATGCGACGCTCTTCCAGTGCATTGGGGGTGAGCCAGAACCTGTGGTACGAGAAGAATGAAGGTCATGATTACGTAACTCGTATGGAAGCACAATTCGCGGCATCATTTTCACATTTGAGTTTCATGGGGCGTGGAACTCAAATGCAAAACTCTTTCCAGGAAAAACGGCGCAGAAGCTTCAAAGGTTTGCTCCTTCGTGCATGTGAATTTGGACGCGCTTTCGCTCCATATCGACTGTGCTGCCCAAGGAAAAATCATTTATCCAACCGGACCTGATGCTGCAGGCTGAGCATTCTATGTCGGTTATGGCGACGTACCTTGACGTAGTACCTCCGAGTCCACGGCGAAAAAGGTCTAATGTTGCCCAACGTAAGTGAACAATAGCGCAGGTTCGGAGGTGCGCATCGGCCCGGCGGAACTGCCGACATTCCAACGGAATTTCCTGAATGTTGGAGGAAATGTCGTTCTGTGGACTACTCGTCAAACTTACAGTACACCAACGGTCGCGACGAACCGCCAACGTTCGTCACGGAGACTTATATTCCTTTCTGTTCGCAGTTGACTCGCGCTGCCGCGTGTGCGAATGAATGTGGAACCTCATAATTCATAAGCATGCGGGGCCATTGGTTATGGGTAAGCTGGTTGCGGAGCCGAGAAAGAAGTGGATGACAGAGGTGGAAAAGGTGAAGAAGCTTAGGCGTGATTTGATCCTCCGTGGTCCCTTTTCTCACACTTCTAGACCCCTTCTTCCTTTTCCTAGTGCCTTCCTGACGTCGGATATTCTGCGTTGTTCACCTGGCTCGCCGTCGCCCAAACCGAAAAAGCGATCGGGATGTCATCACGACGGCAAGAGTCAAGTGATCAGCCATTTCCGAGTCCTGACTCCTTATCATGAGAACCCTATATACGTCTCATGTTGCCATTTCTTGCAAGGTACTTGATCCCTGATTCAAGCCCTGACCTCCAATTCTAGTCGGCTGACTGCCTAAGTCCAGGATTCACGGGTTGTATAAATGAACTCGAATACCGCTCCAACGTTTCTCGACACCCTTCATGGAGGAACTTACTTGTTGGGGTTGTCAGAAATCGTTCAAGACCACCAAAGGACTCAACATCCATCGAGCATCGTGCCGCGCCGATAAAGAAATGCTGGAATACATCATCTTCCAAGCGCAACGAAGGATTAACAAAGCCAGGAAAACATCTCAGGGAGCGGACCCGGTGTGTACACGGTGTATTCAACACCATCCTACTGACATTTCTGCCATTGCCGATAGGAAAAGGGTTCTGAACCGGGCCCGTCACGAAACGATTGAGTTTGTGTGTGTGAGGCCGCTAAGGGGAGGGGTTCAGCCGCAGTACAGCGGCAGAGGACGGAACCATGTCGACTTGACTACAGTCACTCGATCGCTCCGTTGAAATCGCTCGTCGCGCACCCAACATTCCCTTACACCTTCTTGTCGACACTTGCGCGCGTGTATTCGTGCACGATACTTCCGCTTCCTTTTTGGAGATATTGTGAGCTCTCTCTACCCCCTGATCCACCGTCTGGGATCCCCCACCGACCAGCTCCTTGGCATCGACTTCCATACGTGTGTTTGTGCTGGGCGCTTTTTTTTGGTTTTCTTGAGCATATCTTCTCTGTTCCCTGACATATACCTTGACAATCTTCTGCCTCCCTCTTCGAGCCGTTCGATTATGGATGCCTGTCAGAATAGTATAAGCCTGCGTTGGCACTAGGTTTATTGAAAGCGAGAGGACATGGCGGAGGGCCAGAATCTAAAAAGGAGGGAGTCAACACAAGAGTGAGCCGGCCAAGACGGGTCCATACCATGAATGGTGAGATTGTTAGTCACAGTCTCGGCAGCACCATGGCCTGCCGGAACTCCAGCGATCACGCAAACGAAGGAAAAAGTTGGTTAGGCGAACTATTTTTATTTTCCCGAAGCGGAACAAGAGGCGTGAGCGCGTTGAGTGGGACCCTTCGCACTTGCACACTGGCAAGCACGAGTACTTTAAGGAGGAAACGTATGTGGACACGCACCACAACGACTTCGTCCGTCTCCCGACTGCACGTCGCCAGCACCTATGGGTGAAACTACCTTTCATAACTAGTGCTGATGGTCGACTGGGAAAGTAAAGTAGTGTTTACAGTGAACGGCGAGTATCCTCTCGGTACGAATGATTGTGAGGGAGTGCAACTTGGTATGTCATGCGCGTGAACGACGAGGAGCAGGTCGTGGTGACGATTCCAGTGTCAAGGGTCCGCTTCGTTGTAGTCTCTAAGGACAGTAAATGGATACGCGCCGAGGGTTGACAGGTTTGGCGGTAAGGTATCGGTTTGGGATATGACAACCTGCGAACGGATTTGGGCGGACAAACATGAAGACGCTAGTTCTTGCCGTTCCCACTGGCGCTCGTACCGCCGATGTCTGGGACGTGGCATCACACCAAATGGTGCAGACACTGGAGTCCCACGACAGTCGCTTTAGTAACGCTCTACATCGATCTTGTCTAGTCCAACTCACCGCCTGTTCATCATTGCCAACGTGTACTAAGCGGAGTCAAAAAACCGGGTCAATCATCTCGGAGTAGTCCCGGATTCACATTCATAGCATGCTAAGCACAGCTCGACACTATCTCTAATCATATTCTCCCCAGAATCGATGACTACCTTCCGGCAATCGGTGGAGAGAAGATTGCATCATAGTACGTCTCCTCTCCGGTCCACCCAAACCACTTTCGCTTTCAAGTCAAAGAGCCCCAAATCCAGATCGACGGCGCCGCACTCGATACATAGAAACACGGTCAACATCACTGACCGGGGCAATACCGGCGTCTACGCGCACACTTCGTCACGCTCGCTAGTCGGCTCTTGTCCAGCCACTTTTGCAGAATTGGGACGCGGCTCGTACCATTTCTACCCAGGTCCGTCCACACAGCTGCCCGTCGTGGCTACATTGCAAAGTGCGTAGCCCTTGTCAGAGGGGGGAAACACAAAGGCGTGTACGTATGCGATGGCACTTTCCAGATGATGTCACCCTTCTCAGCATAAAGGTGCGCGTTCCGTGCAACACAAGTAGGCTTTGTTTCGTCCTGGACAATTGATAGCCGGAGAGCGTAACAATGCAATAGCACGGGTGAGGGACCTCATTGACGCCGCTTGCTTTGGTCTTACGTTCAACGTAATCTGGGTGCGTGAACAATGTAATATCATACGGGGCTTCGCCACTGACATTTCAAGTAGGCATATATGCACCTCGGGAACTTGTACATGGATGGCGGTAACTATTCGGAGTGCGTAATGCAGTCAGTCGAACGCGCATGAGTGAAACTTGGTGACTATGAAGAGCAACCATTATTATCGATTTGTATCATTGGTATATCTCCTCCCTACCTCGCAACTCACCGAAATAGATACCCATTCGATAGGTTTTGGAGTGAAACTTTGATGATCTTGCAGTCACGATATTGTAGGGACCTCTTTGCAACAGGTCATACAAAGAAGGCCAGTGACACCGTACTACTCATGGTGAATCGTGAGGTCGACCTGCTCAAACCCGTCAAGACATGGGTACCTGGCACGTGAGCGATCGTTGTACACTTTCTTTGGCACGTGGTTTGAATTTCCCTACAGATTTCATAGAACGATGTCTTTCTGCACCAGGAACGATGGAGGTGCACTGATGCCTCAAGAAACGCTCTACGCATCTTGCTCCCTGATGGAACTATTAAGAGAGTGGACAGGGTTAAGACTGACAACTGGGGCATGGAGATATGCATTGGCTGCCGCTGGTTCTGTGCGCGTTTTTTTTTCACCTCACTCCTGACGTTCACCTCACTTTCAGTTTACGCTTCCGGATCCACAATCCATCACATTATATGCGGGCGTCTCAAAAGGAACGGCCGGGTGGCGGACGCAGTTGCGTGCTTCCACCAAATGTCTCGTGTTGTCGGGAAATGAATCGTCATCACAGGAATTGGACGCTGGGTGAGTGACGGTGTGCACACTATAGGAGACATTTACCTGACTTTTCTGTCTCAAAGTTTATAACTCAATGCCAGAGTGAACTGGAAGGTCTCGGAGATATTGCCGTGGATGCTAGAGAAAGCCATCTCGCAGTATACCGTTGCCACATCACTGAGTCCTGTCAATGACTTGCTGGCTAAGCGAAGCGATGCAGGCACAGTAAAAGGAGAATGGGAGGTCGCTTTAAACGACGCAGATAAGGTAGCTTGTTCTTGACTCATTTGGTCTACCCACGCTAACAGCATTTGAGGTACTCAGGCTCGATCTGTCCTCTCCAATAGGCTACGAGAGGAAGTGTGTAGTTTTACATCGTATGAGACGCCATGATAATGCGGTATACTCATTTAGGACAATGATATTGAAGATGTTTCGATCATCTAATTCAGGGATTCGAGGTGAGGGTATTCGTACCATATAGACACCTTGTTATTTACATGTTCTTATAGAATGATCTCGCCGCTATGTTTCTGTCTGGTGGACACATCATTTAGCGTTCGTTGTGCATTCCTACCAACTGGGCTGTGGCCACGGACTTGTCGTGACTGGTGATGTGTGAGGTAATTGAGAGAAAATAATGTTCGGCTGATTGGTGCGACTGCTGAGAAGTAGAGTGTTTGATTTGTTATCAATTCGTCTGTAATGAAGGTTTCATCCAAACGACATCACACAAAACTAACTTTTGTCGTTAGGAGGCACTCAGCGTGCCTGGCGGAACCATAGTACTCATCCAGTAGAAAATTATGTCGTTACACAAAACGAAGAATACAATATCTCGAACCAGGTAGCAGGTACGATACGGCAGAACATACAGAGTACGGTGTGAAGAACAATTGATTCACAGATATTATAAAATACCAAACTGGACGAGCAATCAAACGTATTCCTCATTGTGATCCCAATCAGCGCGTGGTTTGTACTTGAGCGGTTTATAGTCCATTCTCTCTTTCACGGTGTGATGAAACTTGGGTTTATCGAATGGAATAGTGCGTCCCCTGCCCAAGTTGATGCTGGGGTCCAATGGGGTTCGTCAAACAAACCCAGTGAAGACATTCGCGCACTCACCTCCACTGAGTGTGCCACACTCCCTTGAAGTCTTGCCAAGTGTTGGTTGAAGGGATAATTTCTAACAACCACCATATCTTTTTGATCACCAACTGGTCGAATAATGGTGCAATGGCGTCTGCGTGCTCGGAGTAGATCCCAGAAACTGGGGCGAGCTGACTAGTTTTGCTGGGCGTTTGATGCGAAACGGGGGACACAGTAGAGCCCGCAGCGCCACTACTTGTTGGGTCGATGACGGAATCTGGTAACTTGGTTTGACCACCTGCGACTGGTGGCTGGGGGGAAAGTGAAGGGAATTTGAAACCGGTGCGGGCAAGCTCCTCGTTATCGAAGAGGATTCCGCACTTGGACTCCATGACCTGTTCCACCATCCAGTGCAACGCGATCTGTGCAAGGGAGACGTTGACACCATCCCGAACGTTTCCACCACCGACATCTGGATGAAGCTTCAGCAATTGGTACGGGCGAAGTTCGTAGTGCTTGAGCTAACCGCTATGGCATCCCGAGAACCACACCTCCAGCACATCCGTGGATCCTTCCTCAGAAGCGGGATCTGTATTGCCTTGCGTTTTGTTTGCCATCGTCCCATCTTCATCCAGGTTCTGTGCATCATCGTGGAGAAGTCCTCTGTCCACGGGCTGGTGTTCATCTCTTGGATCCTTTTTCATAAAGAGTCGCTGCAAGGCTGACTTGAAAGTGCGCAAGTTCCAAATCGATGCCTTCTTCGAGCCGACCGCATCATCAGGCAGAGGTAAGTGGTATAGATTTGGCCGGAATCTGGAACGATGCTGCACAGGGAGGGTCAATGCGGTTTCACCTACTCTATATCGAGTGCATCGCACCTCGTCAAGAGAAAGAGCTTGTCGAAATACCCTAATTCCAGTGTTGGTACTTGCGAACGGTAGGGTACGATTGATAAACATCCCAGTTGATTGTACGGTATCCCTGAGAGCCGGTGAGTAACCGAAAAAGAGGCATTTCAGATATTTACCATACGCCGACGAATTCTACTTTCACATCCCTCGAGAAGGTCCGCTTGAATCCAGCAGCAAGCTTATTTCCTTCCTCATCAGTCCGTTGGTATGCCTCGTAGGCAAAATCTACTTGTTCGAGGTTGTCTCTTGACACAAGTCCAACCTTCACGATGTTAATTGAACTTGGGGAACAAAAGTACTGGCTAGGCGAATTACCTTTGTCAACATTCCAGCCAACGCGCGGGCAGTATATGCTCCACGTGAGAACCCTGCTTTTGTGAGAGACAAACTTGGTTGAGACAAACCATTACTCACCGAATAAGCAGATTTTGTCTCCTGAGTCATAATTATCCATCAGGAACTTGTAACCTCCCATGACATGTACGTCCAAGTACCTATATATATCATCCATCATAGATCCCTACGGATCACACGACACCTACCAGGCAACTGCTTCATCTGTAACAGACGCCAACCAAGTCAACAGTGGTGAGACAACTCCAGGCGCAAAATATGTGCCAATTCCTGCCTAGGTAGCATTGTAATTGATCGCTTGACTTGGCCGGCGAGGCTAGGAAGCGTACCTGGTAGTAGGCCACTTGCCGTTCCTCACAGTCTTTGCGTAGGAGGCTAAAGAATTTGACCACATTGGTATTCTATCATCACGTCCTGAGCTATCCGTTTAAATCACCGCTACGAGTGGACGTACTGTAGCGTTGTATTGCCCATTAGTGCCATCGAAGCAAAGAACAAGGGTACGAGGTGAGTCAGGTGATTGAACACGAGTCTCGGGCACTGCGCGTAATTCAGCGTCTGACATAGTCGGAGCCGTGACGGTGTTAGGAACGACACTCGAGGAAAGAACTGTGGGCCGTTTCACTGCCAAATCAGGGGAAGCAGCGAACGCAAATTCAGACTTTTATAAGCTGCTTCAACTCAGGGTTTCAGGGACGCTGCTAGGCAGGTCATTTGGGATTCAGGACTGGCGGACCCTGCTATAAGAAGGAGGCTGTTCAGATACTCGCGAGATCTTCCATACTATGGGGTACAACAACTTCGGCACTCCCAACAACTTCGGCGGTCACAAAAAGTCACGTCTGGTCACACTTCGTCACGATGGCCGAAATCAAACTCAGCTTGGTATATGGTGAACTCCTTGGTATAAACAGAGATAAGGTACATTAATAGTAGTAAGAAATGATCATACATGTCGAATATACCATGTCTAACTGAGGGGCTAAGATGAGCGGGTCCATGAGTTGTATATAAGGATGGCATTGATATGGCGGAGTTGGACGAGCCAGGTTTGGTGTCGGCCGTGGACTTGCAGCCTTGAGATTGCACAATGCTTCCTCGGCCACTGGCTTCTACCAGTTGGCAACCTGTGAAGGTGAAGCAGCCCGGGCCATTCCCTGCTCTAGTGGACGCTGAGTCGGCAGGCCATCGGCAACCTTGACCACTTCGAACTCCGTCTCGGCACTGCTCCATGGGTGACACTTGAGTGATGCTCCAGCGTGACAACCAGCAATTTGCTATCTTACTCATTTCTGCTTCGATTTCGCTCGTTTAAGCTTCCAGACACTCAGAACATAGTATAGATAGTATCTAGTTTAAAGAAATGCGCGGGACGTTCGTTTTGAGAGACTGCCGAAGTTGTTGGGAGTGCCGAAGTTGTTGTACCCCATAGTACTCAGGAAGGTGCCAAACTGAAACTCCTGGTTTGAAGGCGAGATGTACGTGAAGGTTAGCGATCGCAGCCGATTAACCTCGCATAAACAAGCATAAATTTGAACACGGTACAAAGGCTATGCAGTTACATCGGGTTGCGTAATTGTTGATATTGAGGCAAGGCAGCGTCAGACAGATCCAGCCCACCAAACGCGACTCTGCATGACAAAAGCCTTCAAAATGTATGGGATACATTACGTTTCTTTAATGCAGCAGGAGATATTGACCTTCAGTGGTTAGCTCCAAAAAATAAATGTGCGACCGAACGGATCCGTTCCTCCCTCATACTTCTTCATCATCACCAATACGGTGAGCCAGCGGCATTAAATCCTGTACGATTTTCCCCCGATCCTAGAAGACTTGCATAAGATTTCATTGTCTGTAAGTTCCGAGGTGTATCTGCCATGATCAACGGCAGGAAACGCTGAAGAACGAGCAGACCACGCTCTGTTGGGTAGGTACAAAAAATTCTAGGGAACGTGACGGGGTCACAACGAGCATAGCCTATGTACACTGGCCTCGCGTGGCTCCGATCCCCGCCCACCGCCCTGTCTAACCCTCCATTATTATTATTCCCGAGAGCTCGTCCTACCGTTCAGGTCTCCCTGCTACTCCCCCTACCTTCTTACCCGTAATCTGGCAAGATACCCGCTCAGCAAGTCCCAGAGGGAGTGCGAACCGTGGCTATGCACCCTGCTCCAATCACCAAGACGCCATGCGTGACCACCCACGCCAGGGATCCGCTGAAAGTGATGCCAGGGTGTTCAAGGAACGTCAATAGCCACTCAAGGAGAGGGATATGTTGCGGAACCACTGGTGCCACTTATGACCCCAAAATTCAGTCAGCGATGTCGTGCGCCATGGCCATGGGAAGTCGAACATGGGAGGCCATTGGGTAGGTTCTTGTTTAAAGACGAGAACTCCGGTGAGGGTGGCAATGTCGTACCCCCCCTGCAAAGAACTATAATGCAGAATATAGTCGAGAGCCATGATAAGGCATGTGCGGAAGTATGGCGTGAACGACGGGAAGGTTTCACTAAAGAGGCCAAGTCCGTTGGTGGTGGGATCTGGGCTACGAAATGAGAGGATCGAGCGATGGCAGATGCCGAACAGGAAGAGATGAGCAATCGCAGAAAGGAATGTATGGAGAGCGAATGCGAAGCGATTCTTTGGACGTGTATCCCGCGGAAAGGAAAATCCATGCGACCAATTCCAGCCGTAACCACGAATGTTCGTGACCAGGTCGAAGGCATCCATAGCGATGGATGGGGAGCTATGTGCAGGACGGATGCGTCGCACCAACGGTTCTTTTATCATTGCCCACCAGAGGGTACGAGCCGAAAGGTTAAACATGGCGCGCTAGAGCAACATGTTCATCAGTCACCTCAACCTCACAGGGGATTGCAATTATAAAACGCTTACATAGAAGTAACCATCGAGGATCAAAAACTCTGGCTTGCCATTCGATATGGTTACAGAAGCTGCTGCACGCAATGCCAGCAAGGCAAATATCGGCCATAATGCAATTCGTGCTGTGCGGGTCTGTGGAATCAGAACCAATACTGCCACCGCTAGGTAGCAAAGAAATGGGGGAAGAATATACGATACAAAAACTGTCGCGTCGACAGGAATTCTCCTTCGTGGAACTCCAAGAGCGTCCAGACAGCACATCATGCAGAGCGTAGATGGGCTGCCTTGTTCGAATCAAGCGGTTATAACACTGTTGGAGGCAGTTCGTGTTTCAGGTTTGACAGCTGAGATTATACGGGGACGGCAATTCTTCCTCTTGATCAGATCAGGACAGATCAGGACACGAAGAACGCACCTCCCCGGGTTCTGCAGTACAATAGGACAATCGCATTTAAGCCTCTCTCCGTAGTTCTCCCTGTTGTCTGGAGTGTCACACAAGTAACCACTCACTCCGAAATCGGTGAAGTGCTTGTATTGCAGGCGAACCTGAGTCAAAAGCGAATGAACATTGGGCGCGCCGAGGACGGCAGTTTTGAACTCGGCATGCCGTTCTTGACCGTCCAATCTTACCCGACGCCTAGGGGCGCATAAGCGGACTTTGAACCAGAGAGTGAGATCCACACATTCATTTCCTTTTTCGAGATAATAGTCCAAACTCCGTCACATTGGAGCTGGAAACAAGATGAGAACTCGGTGAAGCTCATCACGATATACGTACGCAAGTTTACTATAGATTAAGTTGGAAACGGGCCGTTGTGGTTTCTCAGTATGTCCTTCGATTCGTTCACCTTGATGGAGGGCTAGGAAACATTTGCCGGTTTCGTTTTCCAGATACAATTCTCGGATCTAACAGCCAGAACCTCAGTCCGTATGGTGCCCCGGGCTCAGGCCCTATAAGTACTACTGCGAACACGCCTGCTTCCAACAGCCTATTGTCTACCGAAAAAATAATACAAAGACCAACGAGGGAAACGCTCATAATGATCACAAGATTAGTGAGGACGCCAGGTGCGTGCCCACTTCTGCTAAAACCATGTTGGCGAGGTAAGCCAGGGCATATCCACTATGATGCGGGGGAGCAGGAGGCGAGTGCAACACGAATGCAAGGGAGATACGTGCCCTCACATCGATGCAGACGAGGGAAGTGGGGGGCGAAGGTATGTGCGCACATGGCTACGAGCCGCCAGGCCGCATCAGGTTACCGAGGTTGGAGAGACACCAGCGCGCGCCCACGACGTCGCGAATGGCAAGGGTGCCATGTGCCCCTACCACCACCGCGACAATGACAAAAGGGGCGCGACAGCCACCCACTAGCCCCATTTCGACCACAGGTACAACGGCGCGCACCACCCACAATGCCACGGAAGTAGGCAGCGTAATGGTCTTCCACTACCACAGCGAGGGGCTGAAGCCACGACAGCATACCATACACCCACACCCACTCAACTGCGTTGAGGGTTGGGGTACGTAAATATCCCCACTGTCACTGCCACACCGGCGCGAGCAGGGCGTATCCACACGACAGTTGGTTCGTGACGACGCCACGGCGTTAGTGATATTGCAACTGCCGTAACATTGTGTTAGGCCTCACTTTGCGGCTCCGAAGCTCGACCTATATCCGCTGGCCAACTTCCCTCGTTCCTAGATTCATCGTGAGCTCGCATGAGCTGTATGCATATGATATTCGAGACAGACGAGGAAGCTACATCGATACGGTGTTTGGTTTGGGGTCTCGGGTGGGGTATGAGTGTGTGGGGAGTGCGGTTGTATTGCAGGACCAAAGCAAAACAAGGGGGATGAGCAGGGCGATGGCATACAAGCAGAAAGAGAGATCTAGGATCTGGCCTAACAACTTTGTCACATCTTCTGTTTGTTAATCATCTCGATGTGTCCGATGGCGAGATATTGAAGGAAAAAAAGGTAATATTGTTCTACGTAGAAATGCACGATGGCGTGCCTGCACAATAGGCCTCATGATCTCATTGGTACCTGCCACTTCTGTCCCGACCACCCTTCTTAGATGACCCGGTAGACGGACTACCACGGCAAATCCTGAGTCTGGCTCATACACATCGGCTGCGGCCGGGCCCATGCATCTGACTCAGGCATGTCAGCATCCCACCATGGTCGATCACTCTCCCAAGGTCGTGGAAACTCTGGAAAGTCGACGGGCCACGTTGGGAGATAGCACATTTCCTGTTGTTCATCAGTCCTTGATCCACGTGTGTCGCGTGCAAACTCACCTCGGGGCTGCACTCGGGCTCGCACTTGACCCACACACTCCAGTCAAGCCATTCCATGAGCCGGCTCATATCCTCTGCCCAGGCGCGCCATACTGGCGCGAGCTCGGCCGCAGGAGGTGTCCTGGTGCTCAGCAACGGGTCGATGCCCGCATGGACGCCCGCGGCCCACATGCGCGTCACCACACGGCAGATCTCGCGGTTTGTCCCTCTCACCGCACGTAGGATCAGCTTCTCTGAGTCGGTCATGGCATGCTGCGAGGACGCCAATCCGTGCGTGTGTGTCGTCGCACAGAGCTCGAATACTGGGATGGACCAGTCCATGCTGGACCGGTCACCTGGCACAGCAGATAAGAGCAGGTACGGCCCCAGCATAATCCTGAGTTGCGTCTGCACCTTGTTTGCGAGATCAAGCAGGCGCTCTGTGGTCGGCATGGGCGAGCCGAGGAGGTGACGTGTCACTGCAAGGCGTCCTGCGTAGCGATCAACGAGGACCTGGATGAGTGTGGCCCAGTCAGTGCCGCTCGATTGGCCTGCGGGCCTTGTGACAACAGCTTCTAGCCTTGCCAATACGGCCGACAAATCTTGACGCGACACGTTTTGCACGCGGTGGTCCCACCTCTCCTGGTTGGCCCTAATCGGCACTAGCGATGGTGCAAGGTCAGTGTCATAAAAGGAGACCAGGCCAGAAAGGTCTAGCTGGACGCGTGTCTCTCCCGGGAAGCTATTTTGGAAGGAACCGGAAATCAGAGCCTCAAGCATCGGCCATGCTGTTTGATACGTTATTCAGGTGTTCGCAAGCAAGAGACAAAGACTTACACAAAATAGACAAATCCTCGGACAGCGGGCCTGCGATGTTCGCAGCAGAAACGACAACAACGTCTGCTGCAAATTCACAGACCAAAAGCTCACTAACGCGCCATGAATACATAGGACTGAGAATGGTATGCAAAAACAAGGATTCACAAGGACATTTCCATTCTGGAGCGATGGTTCAACATGGGGGATAGCGAAACAATGGAAACTCACCTCACGAAGCCATCTACACCAAACTTTTTTGCCCATTCACAAAGGGCCTCAGCCCGTAGTTTTTCGGCCCACAAATCCTGAGGGCGTGTTTCTCCCCAAGTGAGCAAGTCTTGTGTATCCAACGTACCCCATGGAAGCTTGACAGCACTGCTACCATCGAAATAGACAATTTTGAGGGGTCGAGTGGTCACGACTGTGAGAAACCAACATCCTTGATCCAAGGGTAGAACGGCCTCCTCCCGGCAAAAGAAATATGCATGTTCAGGATTGAATGCCCCCCACTCCGGACCAGGTGGTAATTTCCTGGTGTTTGTGCCATGGTACAAAACCGTTGCTTCTGGAATGGTTCCGGGCACAAAGTTGTGGCCTGGAAGTACGTCTTATCAGATGATCGGACGAGTGCAAGGATGGAGTACCATTCCTCATACGAGTATTAGGCCAGTGCTGTAGCAACGAGTGTACGGTGTCGAACACGAGGTGATCCGTAGCATTGGGGTCGGGGAGTATATCAAGATGCCATTCCTCATCATCGGAGATGGAAGGATGATGCTCTTGCCCACGGTGGCCAGACGGCAATGGGATTTCGAAGACGAACGCACGGGCGAGCACGCACAGAACGAAACTGACCAACGTTCGTCTAAGCATGGTGAAAAGGGTTGTCGGCAAGGTGGCAGTTTAGAAAGAACAGCGGGAGCTGTCCGCGACAGGCGTTTAAAATGGAATCATTTGGTGTAATGAACACGCGACGTGGGCCTTCGTGTGTACAGCCACTTATCGACAGTACATGATAAGCGAGGGTTTGAGCTCATGATGCGGCCCAGCATGATTCAGGCTGACCCAGAAAAGCCCCCCAAAATGGGTGAGGTAGTCGCCCAGTTCGACAACATCCAGCGCGGATTAAGTAGGAGCAGGTTACGTTCGCGTGCTGTGGACGTTGACTGATTTGAACAGGTGGTTCGCACTACCGCCCATTGGACTCGTCGAATCGGGTATGTTGCCAGAAGGGTTTCAGCTATCCCAGCCCACCATCTTTGTGATATTTTTGTATTGGCCATGCTACGCTGTCTCTCGAATGGCCAAGTTGAATGCAATGCGTGTTCTCAACGATTCAGTAGTACAATGAGGGTAATTCTGTTAAATAAAAAAGGTGAGGTAAATCGTTCGATCCTCCTTGCTCATCAGGCCTCCGTCACTCGAATTAAGGATGCTTACCAGTCACAAGTATGGTTACATAAACGTTCGGCCGTGGTGCATGATATTTCGTCGAGGTGCGATGTTCAGTTGGTCGGGTCACAACTCTGGGCTGCCGCTACACAAGGATTCGGCTTCTGGCTAAGCCGTTTCTGGCCACCTTTGACACCCCGCAAAGTGCTGTGTGGTTAGCACTGCGAGGTGCTCTTGACACACGGGAACCTGGATGAGCATAGCCCTGGCAGTCGATCTGCTCGACTGGCCTGCGAGCGCTACGGCGTACTAATGCGGCTAACAAATCTTGACGAGACATATTTTGCGCACTATGGCCCTCTCTCCTGGTCAGGCTGAATCGGCACCTAGCGAAGGCGCAAGTTCAGCGCCATAGAGGAGACCAGGCCCGGTCTTGAGAGGAGGTCAGATCCCAAGCTGTCCATTCGCAGGCAGGCAGTCGGTGATTCACACCATACATTTGATTGTGTGGGTATAAGCGGTGCCAAGTTTGCTGCGGAAACAACAACGCTGGAATGTTCACAGGGCGAGAACTTGCTAGCGATGGATTACTATGGCAAATAATAATAAAGGGGAGCGTTCACCTCACGAATTCATCCACATACGTCATTGACAGGTCGAGTGGTCGTGATCATGGAATGCGAGCATCGTTGATCCACGAACAGAACCACCTCCCTCGAATCTGCGCACCGATCTTGTGGTATGTTTTGCTATTTGTGCCATGGTCCAGAGAAGTTCGTTTTCCAGGCACGATACGGTACGTTTTAAGACAAGCGTACAAATTTGTATACCATTCCGCATGGGAGTATTCGGCCAGTGTTACAACAACAAGTAGACGTTGCCAAACGCGAGGCAGTCTGTGGACAGTGGCATTGACGTCTGGGAGCACACCAAGCTGATTCGTTGAAATCGGGATCATTTTATCACTGGCAGTGTCAACGCTGCAGTGGGACCACGGTGGCCCCGAACGCATAGAGTCGAAATATGGTAAAAGAGTTGGATTTAAGGTCTTCTGTTTGTTCTGATTGCTATGGTTCCAACAGGTGTTCTCCTATCGCGCTGGTTGAGGAAGTGGGAACGGAATGAAGAGGCTGTATCCAATCAAACCTAAAATGAACTGCACAATGATATGAAGGCATCATTAATGGCAGATATGAAAATTGTCCCGATCTATACCTTATTTCAGGGTACTGGCACGGCTTGCCCTTTACTCTCTTGGTTGCGCGAGTCCGATGTCGTCGAATGGTGCGTACTGGTAAGAAAAACTTGTGCGGCGCTGATTGTTCAAGAAAAGAGCACGCTGGAATCGAGGCTGGCAACTGGGTGCATGCCATAACGTTTTCAGCGAACGGAGAATATCTCATATTCGCCGTTCGTTGAAAACGTTGTAATTCGGAAGACGTTACAGTTTGGCAGGTCAAAGACGGCGAACGAGTTGTGAGGGTTTCGGCAGGGCGATACCGCGTGGGTTTCCGGAAATGGACCACTCCGAGAGAATTGATCCATTGGATCCATCGATTCGCTTGATTTTTGCGTCCGTTGTCTTGACGAAGAGGTGGTTGTTGAACCAGGCGAGGACAGGGGACAAGCTCACCCCCCCTCTGATATCAAATAGTAAACGCGCATTGTCGCTGTCCCAAACTTGAAGAGATTCTTGAGTCCCTGTCGCAATTCGGTCACCTTGTGGAGAGTATTTGACAGCTCGGATCAAGTTATTGTGGCGGAATACCTGCACTTTTTGGCGTATGGCGATGTCCCAGATGGTGATGGTGAGATTACTGCCATCGGTAGAGACGAGACGAGACGAGACAGGAGAGAAATCGACACCGTGGATGAATGTCCCTGCCTGGGACACAAAGACTCGTTCGTAGGTCCTCGCGTCCCAAAGCAGTGTCCTGAATTAGCCAATTCCCCCACGATCCATCTGCCATCAGACAGCAAGAGAAAAGACAACCCCCCGCCAAAACATGGGGGATTCTGATCGCATACTCTACAAAGGACGTCACATTTTGCGACACCTCGACACACGCCAAACTCGGTCTCATTCCACGGTGTCGCAGCAGATCTCCAATTACGTTCTCTCCGGACGATAGGCTTTTCGCATTTCTTACGGACAAGGGGATCGCCATCAAAGATTTTTCAGTTGTCAAAGTGCATCCCTCAATCATCTTTCCGAGCGTGACCAAGTTTTCCTTTCTCATTGGGTAGCGTTTCATACACGAGGAGCCGGAATTTCGGATTGAAAAAGCCGCGCTCAGTGCATGGAAACATGATCAACTTATGAATGCGGACTCGTTGTTGACTGCGTCGGTCTCAATATCTAAGACTACATATCATATACTTGCTAGTCGAGCACTCGTCCGGGCTCGCTTACGACAGTGGGATGCAGCACTCGCCGAGGCTGAGGAGGTGCGTTTTGTACCACGCTTGCATATTTGAACCCTGACACCGTTCTGCTTCAAGTCAATTCATACTTGGTCGTCTGTTCTGGGCTACATTGCAAAGTACGTGGCCCTTGTTGGAAAGGGGGACATATACAAGGGATATAGCGTGTGCGATATCGCATCCTACCACTTCCATTCAAATGCAGATCATGTTGCCATTCTGCTTCTTATCAAGGTGGGTATGCTATGCTGTATCACCTGGGTGACGTTCATCTTCATTTTAGGCAGTTGTCCTTTCCATGGCTGGAGAGCATGAGGGTGCAATATCACGCATGGATGACCTCCTTGCCGTTGCGTTCTTGGATTCGACTCTCTATGTCATTCAGGTATATTAACCATATCCTATCACAGGAACGTCACTACTGATATTTCCTATAGGCATATATGTACCTTCTCCTCGGCAACTCGCATATGGAAGGTGGCAACTTCGAACGTGCGATCCAGTCATTCAAACATGCCCGAGTCAAACTGGGTGACCACACAGATCAACCACCATTAGTTGTTTCATTAGTATACCCCTACTACCTTGCAACGTGTCGAGATTGATTTCTGTTTGTAACAGGTTTCAGGCTGGAAGTTCGAGGGCCTTGCCATCACGATTCAACAGGAATCGTGTGAGGCACTCCTCTCAGCGCATCGCACCAGAGAGGCCTGCGAGTCCATACTACGTATGGTGGATCCAGAAGTTGATATGTCCAATTTTGACACGACTTGGGCTTTGGGTGCGCTGTTCCATTTGTCATCCCGGAACACGGTCGATATTTCAGTACAGATTTCATGCAAAGGTGTCTTTCTACCCCGGAAAACGATGACGATGCAAGCGACCAAACGCTGGTGCCCCAAGAGACGTCTTATGCGTCTCACCATACGAGGCAACTACTGAAAGGATGGGCAAGGTTAAAGCTGATGACTGAGTCGTGGAGAGATACCTTATCGGCCACCACTCATGTGAGTGTCTGTTTCCTCAATGTTATCCGTGTGCCTTATGTTTGCTTGCCCATAGTCAACCCTCCCAAAATCCGCCGTTTATCAAGCTATATGCGAGAATCTCGAAGTGACTGGCCGCATGCTGGACGCAGTGACGTGTTTCCACCAGATGTATAACGAATTGTCGCAGGAAATAGATACTCAACCCATAGTGATAAATTGGACTCGGGGTGAGTGAACATGCGAATAGCGCGTAGGATTTCTACCTGACCGTCTCATCTTCTATCAGATTTCAAATCTAGATGCTATGCGAAATTAGAGGACCTCGGGGATGCTGCTATATGTGCTAAAGAATATGATAAAGCCATCTCGCTGTTCACCGCGGCATTATCTTTAAATCCTACGACTCCGCAAGACGTGCTGGCCAAGCGCAGCAACGCCTATGGGGAAAAGGGCATGTGGTCGGATGCCTTGAATAATGCGAATGAAGTATGTTGTGTTCGGCTTGTTCAGGTTTGTCTTAATGGCTGCTCCTCAGGTTGTGAGGCTCGATCCATCCTCTGTGTCGGGTTATGAGACGAAGCATGCAGCTTTGCATGGATTAGGACGCTATGGTGATGCAATTGAGGCATTCGAGACTATGTTGTTGAAGATGTCAGAATCATCTGATGCAGAGACTCGGGGTAAGGATACTCATGGCGCACAATGTCACCTGATTAATATCCTCTCACAGAACGATCTCGTCGCTATGTTACCCGACAACAGACGAAGGAAATAATTCGTACAACCATTCTAGATACCACTCGTGATTCACCATTAGTTCTCATCAACACCGCTTCTGGTCGGCTCTGTGACAAAACAGAACAGGCCACTGTATTCGAATTAGAACCAGCCTTTATGAGGCTCATCTCGTCCATGACCACACACATAGACCACGCTGCTATCAAAGAAGAGGTCGAAAATTTCTATCGTTACGCCACATTCTCGCATACGTGGGAAGAGAACGAGCCTCTGTATGAAGCGGTCGTCCAAATTGTTGTGTATGATCTGGAGGCGTCTCCTACTCACAAGAAATTGCAAATGTTCTGCAAAATTGTGCGGGAGGCTGGATTTAATTGGGCTTGGAGTGATACCTGTTGTATCAACAAAGGGAATCATTTTGTGCTACAAGAAGCGCTTGTGAGCATGTTCAAGTGGTACGAAGGCTCCGCAATGACAATCGTCTTTCTCCTTGGAGTGGACCGTCTGGCAGAGCGCGGCGCTCTGACGAGGAGTATTTGGAATGTGCGAGCATGGACCTTGCAAGAGTACCATGCCTCAAAGGTGGTCCGATTTTACACTCAAGACTGGACGCCATACCTAGGCCTCAGTCTCTATAATCATAAAGATTCACCCGAGATCATCTCTGAGATGGAACAAGCAACGGGTATCTCTGGACAAGCCTTGCTGGCACTCTGTCCCGGCTTGGACGATGTACGCGAAAAACTTCGCCTTGCCTCCACACGACAAACGACCCGAATTGAGGATGCAGCTTACTCCCTGCTCGGGATTTTTTCCATGACCTTGCCAATTTTATACGGGGAAAGAGATAAGGCACTAGGCTTACTCCTGGCACAGCTACTTGCGAGCTCGGGGGACATGAGCGTTCTTGCATGGACGGGGAAACCCAACACCTTTAACAGCTGCCTTCCCGCCAGCATCGCCGTGTTCAGCCAACCCCTGACCTCATACGTACCACCAGCCATCCCCGATGCTTTAATGTGTATAATCATTGCTGGCTTGCGCTCGCTCGATCTCACTGCGGTAACGAGTTTGTACGTTCAGCTGAACGCGCTCCCTGTGCCGTCGTTTTCAGGACGCCGAATAAAACTTCCCTGTCTGGCTTTCAAACTCGGACCTGTATACAAGTCGAAAAATGTTTTCCGCGCGCAGGCAAATACTCTCGGGGATGTCGAGATCGGAACCGAGGAAGATCTCTCGCAAACGGGATCTCTCTACCTCATTCATCCTTGGGTCGACTTTCTGCTCGACAGACAGCCTGTTGGGAGCGTCACAAAGACACTATCAACGCAGAATATAGAGGACGATCGGTCTTCTGTGTTGGGCGATTTGCACTCCTTTCTAGGTCCTTCCGATATCGCCTCGGCACCTCGACAAACACGCGCAGCGCGCCTCATGTCTCGTATCGGACGGTCATTTGGCAGTCGCTCTACTTTGGATACTGTGTCACTCCTGCCCCCTTCGACCATCCAGCTTGCGGAGAAGCACACACAAGCTCTAGAGTTCATTGCTCGACTGCGGCAGCCATTTGGTGCGCTCTTGCTCACGCCCACGCGCCGGAATGTGGAAGAGTATAGACGGGTCGCTACGGGGAGTCTGATCAGGGTACAAGTGGAGGTGCTCACGCCGGCTGTGTTGGATAGGCTGATACAATGCGTACGGATGGTGGACGTGCTTTGATGGTTCCCCCCGGATGGTTTTGCCAGGGAGTTTTTGTGACTACGCATCTGGTATGTATCATTCGTCACGCAAATACCGGGATCAGATACCGTTTTAGTTCCGAGTATTCAGAGCGTGAATGTACATTTGTAGCTGTATTTATATCATACTTCCCGGCCGGTTTGCCGTGTCAGGTTACTCCGCCGAAAAATAGGATAAAGAATGGCTTGACTGATGGAGTAGGGGAGACTGGGGCAGGCCCTGGGAGGCTAGCAGGGAAACCCGGAAAGCGTGCGGGTAGAAGGATACTCTCTACCTACGACAGCCGAAGTTACGACCTACTATGCACGGACTCCCGACACCGCCCACGCTGCCTGGCCCGGTCCCACTGCCACACTGACTGAATGCAATTCAGAATAGCCGGATAGCGATGGCTAACTAGGCAGCAAGTAGAAGAATTTAACCTGTGTGTGAGCAAGAACCAAGTGAGAGAAGTCAGTCTTGTTGGGCGGATGAGTAAAGAAGAAATATGAGACTCACGCCAGTCGTTACCGACTAGGGGGCAGTGTGCATGGCACAAGGGTAAGAGTCCAAAAGGGAATGCAGTGGAGATGACCCTGCCTCGGTACAATGAAACGAAGAGAAGACCAGGGGAACTGGAAGGAGGTCCGAAAGTGCGTCGAACTACTAACTGAGGGTGCGCAAGGCATGGACAGGCAATCTTCTGGTCATGCTCGCCATCATCGGCATCTGGTACAATGACTTTTACAGCGCCCAGACGCATACACTGTTACCATACTTCCAACAGGGCGAACTCCACCAGTCGTTAGTCATCGTCTAGAACAGTGTTGGCCGTTGGTGCCTGCAGCGCCCCAGATGATCGGCTGCAGAGAGTAAAGTGAGTCCGGCACGGATAGAATACGCGTCCAACATACACCGGTCTGATAGTCGACGTGCTGACCGTTCTTGGTGATGAATTACCATTGGACTCCAAGTCGTCCTATCAACTTGTCCATCAAGGAATGAAGCTGATCCCTACCGACTTCATCGCCCCTGCCACGTCACACAACCCCATTTCCCACTCGAAGCACCACCGGATCCTGCTAGTCTGGTGACCAGCCCGTCTATGAGGTCGATCGCGGCACACGTGACCTCATACACGAGCTGGTCACCAGACTAGGATCCTGCTCTCCAACTTCTTTGCGCAGCTAGAGGCAGTGGCATTTAGGAAGTCAGAGGAACAGGTCCGCGAGGAGCTTGGAAGCAGTGCAAACGAGGCGCTCGTCAAGAGCAAGGTGTTTGAAGGGAACCGTCCAAACAACAGCATTCTGTTTTCACTGTTGACGCCAAGGACGCTGGCACACTCATCATACTGTATGAGCACAAAATCTTTACGCAGGGCGTCATCTGGGACATCAACTTGTCTGGTAAGTGGCTCGTAGGTCCGTGGGGACGATGCTGAACGCATGTACGACAGACCAAATGGGCGCAGAGCTCGGAAAGGTGTTTGCGAGGAAGATTTTGGCGCAGCTGGACACGCCTTTGGGCATCACTGGACTGTCACGACAGTTCGGTGAGGCTGATGAGGAATGAACTGATGACAGTGCTCGCGCAACGCTTAGACGACTATAATCAGAAACATAGACAAGAGTAAGATCTGGCACGTTGTATCACCTAGAGTCTGAAAAAGTAGACTCTTACGATGTTCCGCTGGTGTGTAATGCTAGTTGACTTCTTGAAGTGATTGTCTGCTAGATGCACATGGCGTCCAGAAGAAAGAACTACCGATTTCAGGATTAACGCACCCAGTTTCCTCTTACGTAATGACGTTGCTCCTAGTCTTTGATCTCGATCTCCTCGCGTCATGAGCGAACAGAATCTTCCGACACCACCAGAGCGACAGCCTACACCCGAACCAGAACAAAATCCACCACAAACTCAAGCTCAAGCTCAGCCTCAGCCCCAGTCGCCAGTGCAGCTGCAGTCCCAGGTACCGACTCCGCCAGCCGCACCAGACACCAACAACATCTCGCTCGTCGGCGTCATCACCACCATCACCACCACTGTATGGCCGCACCAGCTGCAAAACTACCTCAAGACGTTCGCGTCCAGGGACGTGCGCGACGTGATCCTCGCAAGCGCACTTCCAGACGGGCAGGACCCGTTGAGCGTCCTGGACATTCAAGCAAACACGCTTGGGATACTCCATATACTGTCTGTAGTTTTCATTTGACCGTGCGTGTGCTGACGTCGTGGCAGGGCCGCACGGATGCATACGACGGGCGCGCCCAATGTCCCCCTCGAGTACGTGGTCCAGTTTTGCAGCACGTTTGTGCCGGAGCAGGCACGATATGCCCCTGGAAAGGGTGAGGCTCGTCAGACCTTGTCTCATCCTATCTCATGTCGGTTTGCAAGTCACCCTTGTCGCGAGTGGCATCCCGTTGCTGGCAGAAGCCGCAGGAAGCGTATGTCGCCCCTGAGTGAATGTGTCCTTCTGATCTCATTCCTGGACAGCTCGCGCTCGCCATTCAGCCTCTGTACGACTTGCTGACTAGATATGTCCCATCACCTTCTCATTTGACCTCCATACATTCCATTTTTCTCAAAGTGAGCGTCGCAGCGCCGCCGTGAATAAGTTGTCGTTCACATTCATCTACAGATATGCGTGTCCACGCGACATTTCGCCGCGGCGCTTCCAGTGCTCGCACACCCCATCACGACTATAGACATGTCGATTTCTGACCTGCACTACAACGACAACCTGGTGTACCATTATGCGGGGGGGATGGTGTACGCTGCGCTCAGACGCTGGGCTGAAGCCCAGGAATTTTTCGAGATATGTGCTTGCAGTCCAGGCTCGGTCGTCGCAGCCGTTCAGATGGAAGCACTGAAGAAGCTGGTCCTCGTACAGCTCATTCACCAGGGAAAGGTAACACTTTTTCTTGCGGAGGCGATCATCTCCTCTAGTTGACGTCCCACCTCAGACGTCGCCACTACCCAAGTACATTCACCCGGTGTTACCCCGGTTGTTCAAAGCCACGCCTTATTCTGCATTCGTGAACGCATATCCGGACCACAGGGCGCAGCTACGTTCGATTGTAGAGGGAGAGCTCGTCTTCGGTACAGTCCGTAGGATGTCGGGTTGGCGACAATTGGACGCTGATCGGGTCCGATATAGGAAAAGACGCTCGGGTTGGTGCTCCTGGCGCTCGAACGTGCGCCGCGTTGGTCCATCAAGAGACTGACGGCGACCTACCTGACCCTCCACCTGTCGGACATTGCGCATGCCGTCGGGATCGAACACGTGGACGACGTGCGTGCGCTCGTTCTCGACATGGTACGCCTCCTCTGTCTTGCCACTCTGCCTGACTGATGATGGGGTAGATTGCTTCCTCTGAGATAGCTGCGCAACTCTCCCCCGACGGTACGGTCTCGTTTCTGGATCCGCACGTCCGGTTCGACAAGGGGGACGTGGACAGGGTGCTTGCGCACGCGCAGGAGCAGGCCACGCTGTTGGCCAGTCTGGAGCGGGAAATGGCGCGGAGCAAGGAATATCTGACCAAGGTGCGCATGGTCTCTTGGGGTTGCGTGCCTGTACTGATACCGTATAGGCTGTCAAAGGCAAGGAAGATGCACCGTGGAGTGCTGTGGACGATGACGCGATGGACCGATTGGCGCCGGCGGGTCTTGGGTGGGCTGACGACATGGCGTTCACTTAGCGACGCGAGCCAAGTGATCATGACGTTGATGTGTACGAGTGTCGCCTGACCTCTTTTGATCACAAAGGCGTATGCAGATGCATGTACTGTACCATAAGCATTGGATGAAAAAGTACAGGATGAGTTCGTTCATTGAGATCACTACTAGAAAAGACAAACGCTCCGCCGAACTCGCAAATCCGGCGGGGACTCCGGCGCCGGAAAATCCAAAGTTCAGACTTTTCAGTTGGACACATCCTCATCAGCGAAGCATGTCCCCACCCGCAACGCAGACGGCCTTTATGCCCACCCTCACGATGTGGAGACCAGGTCGGGGTATGTTTTCCGTGCAGACGAACGCACTCGGGATTGTGGAGATTCAAACAATATCGGCTACCACTCATGCGAGTGTCTGTCTCCTCGATGTTCTCCGTGTGCCTTGTGTTTGCTTGCCCATAGTTTACCCTCCCAAAATCTGCCGTTTATCAAGCTATATGCGGCTATGACGTCTCTGTTCCCTGTCGACTCTTTTTCACGTGGAAATGCTCCTGCAATTCGTTGCTGGTCTGAGGTAATCCACGCGGACTCGGTAGAACACGGAGGAGTACAAGCAAGTTGCTGTAGAAAGCCTGATCAGAGTGCAATGAAGCGGAGGCGATTGGCACGCCTCTAATGTTGGACAAGTGGCATAGGTATGAATGTTGGACGCGCTTTGATGATTTCACAAGACTGCCTTCTGGCACTTGGCTCGGTGACTTTTCGCCTCGCGCCAGTCGTTACCGAAAAGGGGCAGTGTATATAGCACAAGGGTAGAATCCAAAAGGGAATGCAGTGGGGATGACCCTGCCTGTGTATAATGAAACAAAGAGAAGACCAGAGGAACTGGAAAGAGGTCCGAAAGTGCGTCGAACTAGTCGTAAAGGTGAGAAACCAGGAGAGATTGGATGACATACCATAAATTGCTGAATTGTGAGGGCATCACAAGTCGTTCAAGTGGGTGGAAATGCGATCCCATGTGTTGCGTCAGAAATGCGGTGCCGATGAAGCGCCGAGGCACGAGGTATACCCTATTTCAATGAGGAAGTGACGCACATGCAAACATAACAGCTTGTTTCTGTACCCTCTTGAATGCATGTCCCCAACGTCTGCTTCGCTGGCAAAGAATGGTGCGTACTGACGAAACAAAGCTGCATAACTGCTGAATGTTAGGCAAGTATATCGCCAGTCCGTCGAGATCGATGCCGGTGCATGGGTATCTGCGGTGACCTTTACAAAGGACGGGGAGTATGTCATCGGTGGTGGGGATGGGGGTGTCCAATTGTGGCGAGCGAAAGACGGTGAACGAGTCGCGACACTACAAGTGCCAGACTGGAGAGTCCTATGCGTTGCTGTCTCCAAGAGTGGCAGGTACATCGCAGCGGGCCTCAAGGATGGCCAGGTGTTGGTTTGGGATGCTACGACCTACAAACAAGTCCTTGCGCACGGCGGGATCGAACACGCCATCTGGGATGTCGATTTCTCACCAGACCCTCGTCAAACGCGGCTGGTCTCTGCAGACAGCGGGAATTACACAGCCACCGTTTGGGACATCGCCACCCACGGCATGCAAAGACTCCGCCACGGCTCATCGGTCCGGGCAGCCAAATACTCTCCCCAAGGTGACCGAATTGCGACTGCCACTTGGGAATCCATCCACATCCGAGACAGCAACAATGGTCGATTACTACTCAACATCAGAGTGGGGCTGGAGCCAGAGCATGGACTTGTCTGGTCCCACAATGACCTATTCGTCAAAACTGACGACAACAGAATCAAGCAAATAAACGCTTCCTCCGGGTCGACGGTCTCCAAGTGGTCAGTCCCTAGTAGCAGCTATCTTTCGTGTATTGCATTGCCGCAACATGGGAAATTCATTGCGTACTCTGCAAAGGACTCCATTGCGTTCTGGGACACCTCGACTCATACTCGACTTGGTCTCATTCCATACGACAGCCATGGGGAATGTCCAATCGCGTTTTCTCCGAATGATCACCTTGCAATCGCCGCATGCCAGAACAAGAAAATTATCATACATAGCCCATCTTTTATCACAGTATGTTTCGCCCGCTCTCCTCGACCATAATGTTGATGTGTGTCCCAGGAACCTGAGATTCGTATTGAGAGTGCTGCCCTCAATGCATGGAAAGATGGTCAGCTCGCCGATGCAGAGGTGTTACTGACCGCGGAGATCCCGACGTCCAAGGACACAGCCCATGATATACTTGCAGGTCGAGCCCTTGTTCGCGCACGCTTGCAACAGTGGGATTCCGCACTTGTTGATGCTGAGGAGGTGCGTGCCGCTCTACTCTCGCATGGATGCTGACACTACCACATACCTAGTCGATCGAAATTCAGCCGTCTGTCATTGGCTACATTGCAAAGTGCGTGGCCCTTATCGGTAAGGGAAATACAGACGCGGGACGTCGGGTGTGTGACATCGCGATGCACCACTTCCATTCGGATCATGTCACCCTTCTCCTTCTCGTCAAGGTATGTTCTGCACAACACTACTCGGCGTTCTTTCAACCCGTTCTCTCCCTCTAGGCTGTCGCCTTGTTCATGGCTGGACAGCATGATGATGCGATATCCCGTATAGATGACCTCATTCGGGCCGCGTACTTTGAGTCGGCCCTCTACATAGTTCAGGTGCATGATGAACCTTTACCGTTGGTCACCATTGACATTCTCCATAGACGTATATGCACCTTCACCTTGGGAACCTGCATATGAAGAACGGTAACTACGAGCATGCTATTCAGTCATTCGAAGATGCCCGAGCAAAACTGGGTAGCCGCACTCGCCCACCGCCATCGATAGTCTCTCTTGTATGCCCCCTTCCTCGTGGTGTATCAAGATTGATTCTGACCTATGACAGATTTCTGGATGGAACTTTGACGATCTTGCAGTCACCATTAAACAGCAATCTTGTGAGGCGTTCTTTGCCGCAGGGTGCATGAAGGAGGCTGGCGAGTCTGTCCTGTGTATGGTGGATGAAGAGACCAATTTGACCAAGTCCGTTAACATGTGGATTTCCGGTGAGCCACCATTCTATGCGTCTTGAGGCACAGGTAAAATTTCGCTCCAGATTTCATGCAAAAATGTCTTTCCACTCCGAATGGCAATGCAGATCATGCTTCTGCTCCTGACGATAGTGTACCGATACCTCAAGAAATATTGCATGTACCACATACTCGGATGCCACTATTAGAAGGGTGGGCAAGGGCTAAACTGACCACAGTGTCGTGGAAGGACGCCTTGGATACTGCCACCAGCGTGAATATTCTTTTTCCCTAGAAGTTGTTAAATATCTGACATTCGCTCGGCCGCAGTTTACGCTCCCAAGATTCGTGATTCATCAAGTGCTGTGCAAGCGTCTTGAAACAACCGGCCATGTAGAAGACGCGGTTGCATGCGTTAACCAGATGTGTAGCGAATTAGCCTATGAAATGGAGGGTGAACACGCTGATCGGACTCAGGGTGAGTGATCATGTAAATTATATAGAGGACATTGATGACGTTCCGTTAGCCTTTCGATCTTGGTGCTGTAAGAAACTAGAGGACTTCGGAGATCACGCCTTGAATACCATGCGATATGATACTGCCATCCTACAATACACGGCCGCGCTCTCGCTAAATCCCGCTGTCCCACAATGCCTCCTGGTTAAGCGAAGCAGGACACGCGTGGGCAAGGGTGAGTGGGACAGTGCCTTTGGTGACGCGAACGAAGTAGGTTGTTTTTGATTCGCTCTGGTTTATTTACGTCAGAGTATTCCTCAGGTAATCAAGCTAGATCCTTCCTCTCCGTTCCCGATCGAGTTGTTAAAAGAATGGACGAATCTAAAATTGACAACCAGCTTGTGGAAAGATGTCTTGACCGCGACTGATACTGTGAGCACTTGTTTCCATTTCTGTTCTTTGCTTCTAATATTTGCTCGGTCTAGCTCGTGTTCACCTTCCCAAAACTCACGATCTATGAGGTTATATGTCATTGTCTCGAAGCAGCTGGCAACCTTACGGATGCAGTTGCATGCTTCCGCCATATGTGTACCGATTTGGCAGAGGAAATGGAGAGCGTGCAAGTGGACTGGACCCGGGGTGAGTGACGAGGTATACCATGTGCGATGTCTTCATGACTACCCATTATCAGACTTCAAGTCCCGCTTTTGTGAGAAATTAGAGTGCCTCGGGGATGAGGCCATGAATGCCAGTAAATACGACGAGGCGATCTTGCAGTACACAGCTGCGCTGTCTGTAGCACCTGCCACCCCACAAGATCTGCTAATTAAGCGCAGCGAGGCACACGCAGCAAAGGACATGTGGGAGGATGCCTTTAGTGATGCGGATGAGGCAGGTTATTTTCTGTCATTTGTTCTTTGGTGTTAATGAGCGTTTCTCAGGTGGTCAAGCTTGATCCGTACTCTCTACTCCCGATGCAACTGTTTAGAGACTGGGCAAAGTTAAAATTGATGACCACTTCATGGGATGGTGTCTTGGTCTCTGCTGGAAATGTGGGTCGTAGTTCCCTTATCATCCGTTTTCTTGACACTCGCTTGATTTAGTTCGCATTCTCAAAACTCGTAATCTACGAGGTTATATGCGAGTGCCTTGAATTTTCCGGGCGTGTAATAGACGCAGTCATATGCTTCCATCACATGTGTAGCGAACTCACACAGGGAATAGACACTAAGCAGCCAGATTGGACTCGGGGTGAGTGACCATGCGCACTGCGCGTGTAATGGATTTGTGACTATTCTATATCAGACTTTAAGTCCCGATGTTACGAGAAATTAGAGGACCTCGGGGACAATGCCATGAGTGCCGGCAAATAAGATGAAGCCATTTCACAGTATACCGCTAGCCTATCGGTAGAGCCTACTGCCCCACAAAATTTGCTAGTGAAACGGAGCAAGGCGAGGGCAGCAAAGGGGATGTGGGAGGATGCCTTCAACGATGCAAACGAAGTACGCCACTTGTTTCTGTTCAGGCACGTCGGTATTAATGGATATTCTCAGGTAGCGAAGATGGATTCGCGCTCTCTGCTTCCGATGCAATTGTTGAAAGAGTGGACGGATCTAACACTGATGACTGACCCGTGGAAGGATGCCTTGGTCTCTGCCGGCAGTGTCAATCATTGTTTCCACCGATACCATCTGTTCTACTGATATCCCTTTGTACTAGTTTGCGTTCCCAAGACTCACAATCTATGAGGTCGTATGCGAGTGTCTCGAATCAGCTGGCAACGTAGTGAACGCAGTTGCGTGCTTCCACAGCATGTGTGACGAATTGCCACAGGCAATGGATGGCGAACAAACAAGCTGGATTCAGGGTAAGTGACCGCATGTACGGTATGTGGCATATCCTTATGACTATCCTTTGTCAGACTTCCGGTCTCGATGTCGTGAGGAACTAGAAGACCTTGGGGATAATGCCATGAATGCCAACGAATACGATGAAGCCATCTCAAACTTCACAGTGGCACTCTCTTTGAGTCCCGCGACTCCGCAAAATCTGCTAGTCAAGCGAAGCAAGGCGCATCTAGGAAACGGCGTCTGGGAGGACGTCTTCACTGACATGAACGAAGCAAGTTGTCTTTGACTCGTTCGGGCTTACTGGTATTGACAAGGTTCCTCAGCTAACCAAGCTTGATCCGTCCTCACCGCTCCCAATACAATTGTTGAGAGAATGGGCAAACTCTTCGCTGACGACCACCATGTGGAAGGAAGCTTTGGTTGTGGCCGGCAGTGTGAGTAGCTGTTTCTCCTGGTATCCACTGTTCTCCTCACAACTGGCCTAGTTTATGTTCCCGAAATCGACAATCTACCAGATCATTTGTGAACGTCTTGAAACGACTGGCCATGTAATGGATGCAGTCGCCTGTTTCCAACATATGTGTAGCGAACCGGAAATAGACGGCGAAGAGATGAACTGGGCCCAGGGTGAGTGATCTTGTGAACCATTTGGGTGATATTGACATGACTATACACTCTCAGACCTCAAGTCCCGGTGTTCGAGGGAACTAGAGGACCTTGGCGATAGCGCCATGCATGCTGATGAATATGACGAGGCCCTCTTGCACTACACAGCTGCCTTGTCGGTAAGGCCTGCCACACCAAAAGATTTGCTTGTGAAGCGGGGAAGTGCATATGGAGCAAAGACCATGTGGGAGGCTGCCTTCAGTGACATGAATGAAGTGGGTTATCCCCAACTCGCTCACTTTCGTTCACGGTGACATGTATTCTTCAGGCAATCAGACTTGATCCTGACTCTCCGCTTCCCATGCCTTTGTTGAGAGACTGGGCAGGAGTGAGACTAACGACAGGGACATGGGGAGACGCCTTGGCCACTACTGGCAGTGTGAGCATTTCCTCCCCTGTATCTCTCGCATGGCTGACGTTTACTCGGCTTACAGTTCACGCTCCTAAGATTCGCCATCTACCAGGTCATATGTGAGCGTCTCGAAGTTACCGGTCATGTCACAGACGCAGTCGTATGTTACCACCAAATGTGTCGCGAGCTGTCACAGGACATAATCAGTATACGGGCGAACTGGACTCGGGGTGAGTGATCATGCGAATTGTACAAGGAGCATCTATGTAATCATCTACTAGACCTGAAACTCCGATGCTGCGGGAAGCTAGAGCGCCTCGGGGATGTTGCGCTGGATGCGCGGCAATATGATAGAGCCATTGCGCACTACACCACTGCACTGTCAGTAGAGCCTGCTACCCCCCAAGACCTGGTAATCAAACGAAGCAAGGCACGTGTGGGAAACGGCATGTGGGAAGATGCCTTGAGTGACGCCAACGAAGTAGTTTATTTTTCACTTCTGAGGTTCGCACATGTTAACGGGTATACTATTCTTTAGGCAATCAATATCGATCCATCCTCTCCGCTGGGTTATGAGAGACAGCAAGCGGCTTTGCATGGTATAGGACGTCACCATGATGCATTGCGTGCATTCGAAACAATGCTATTCAAGATGTCGCAATCACCTAACCAAAGCATTCGCGGTGAGGGTAATTACATCCTACGGCCGTCATTTTACTGATATTCTTTTTTAGAACTATCCCGTCGCTATATCAGGCCGGAGAAGACAAAAGACCAGATCCATACGATTATTGAGGATACCATCCGTGATGCCCCACCGGTGCTTATCGACACCACCTCTGGTCGGCTCTGCAACAAATCAGAGCAGGCTTCTGCATTTGAAAAGACCCCGACATTTGCAGAGCTCATCTTATCCATGACTACACACCTTGACAAGGCTCGTATCGAACGAGAAGTCGAGGAATACTTTCGTTACGCTACATTCTCACACAAGTGGGAAGACGACGAGCCTTTGTTCGAAAAGGTCATCAACATCGTGGTGTATGACCTCGAGGCATCTCCTACCCACGAGAAACTCCAGATGTTCTGCAAGATCGTCCGGGAGGCAGGATTTAATTGGGCATGGAGTGACACTTGCTGTATCAACAAATCAAATCATTTCGTACTGCAAGAGGCGTTGGTCAGCATGTTCAAGTGGTATGAGCGCTCCGCAATGACGCTCATCTTCCTGCGAGGGGTTGATCGTTTAGCAAAGCGCGGCGCGCTGATGGGGAGCATATGGAACATGCGAGCATGGACATTACAAGAATACCATGCGTCGAAGGTGGTCCGATTCTATACTCAAGATTGGACGCCGTACTTGGGTCTCAAACTCTACAACCACAAGGATTCCCCAGAGATCATCTCCGAAATGGAAGAGGCGACCCGTATTTCAGCGCACGCGTTAATGTCACTCCACCCTGGTCTGGATGACATACGCGAAAAGCTTCGCCTTGCCTCCACACGACAGACCACACGGATTGAAGATGCTGCTTATTCGCTGCTCGGGATCTTCTCCGTATCACTACCCGTTGTATATGGCGAGGGGGATAAAGCGCTCGGACGTCTCTTGGCACAGGTGCTCACAAGTTCAGGAGACATGAGCATCCTCGCCTGGACGGGGAAATCCAACACCTTTAACAGCTGCCTTCCAGCTCGTATTTCTGCGTTCAGCCAGCTTCCGACCACACACATTCCGCCGAACATTACCGATGACGAAGTACAACGAGATCTTCCTGAATTGCGCTTCCTCGACTTTTCCTTGGTGACAATGCTGTGTGATCGAGTGAACTACCTCCCCGTACCGTCATTTACAGGCCGCAGAATGAAACTCCCGTGTCTTACCTTCAAGCTTGGACCAGTATCATTCACTCAGACCAGGTCGGGGTATGTTTTCCGTGCACAGACGAACGCACTCGGGATTGTGGAGATCCGAACAAAAGAAGATCTCTCCCAGCTTGGTGCTCTGTACCTCGTTCACCCTTGGATCGATTTTCTCCTCGACAGGCAGCCTATCGGGAGCGTAACCACAACAACGATCGACGATGATACGGACGAGAACGGTGTGCTAGTCGACTTGCCACCTTTCCTTGATCCTTCCAGTATCCCACCTATGACCCTGCAGACGCGGAGGGCGCGGCTCATGTCTCGCATAAGCCGATCATTTGGGAGCCATGCCGAGGCTCTGGACACGGCGTCCCTCTTGCCTCCGTCGACTCTGTCACCTATGGAGAAGCACATCCGTGTCCTACAGTTCTTTGCGCGACTGAAGAAGCCGTTCGGCGCGCTCTTGCTCACACCCACGCGCCGAAACGTGGAAGAATACAGAAGGGTGTCTGCGGAGAGTCTGATCAGGGTACAGGTGCAGGGGATTACGCCGGCTGTATTGGACAAGCTGATAAACAGTGTGCGGATGCTGGACGTGCTTTGATGATGTCCCAAGATACGTTCTCGGTTCTCGTGTAGTCGAACTAACATTATGTCACATCTTCTTGACACGTTCTGCAGTGACTTGTCTTCTGCGCAAACGCAACATGTCCGATCTGTATGGCAAAAAAGAGAGTTTGTTCCCTTTTTCTCGAACCTCACATCAGAGCCATTTCTAGAAACTGTAATCAAACCTCCTAACTTGTTCATCCTGGAGAACGGCGGCAGCGAACAAGGCGGAACGAATTTATCCAAAAAAAGTAAGATATTGGATGACGATAAAAAAGTTGGGAATTTGTATGGCCAGTTGCCAAGGACACCCCGTGTCTTGGGCGAGTTAGGGTGGTATCGCGATCGGTTCCCGTGCCATGATTTAAAGCAAGGGATCGGGATGTCCATACCAGACATGAGCTCGGCAGTGACCACTCAGAACCCGGCTCGGCGCATTGCACATACGTACCCAGGATCTCATTACTTGCTACCCCATGACGAGGAAGAACGTGAGAGGTATGGTCTCCTCCTTGTTCCGAACCAGTTTATGCAACTCACCTGGGGTCAGGCTCTCCAGACAGCATCACGTCTACGTCCGCCTCGTCTCCGGCCGTCTCGTCCTCCCTCCCATATCCTTCTCAGAAAACGACAGCGTCCTGGATATCGGGACGGGCACGGGTAAGCCAACACTCTGTTCACACCACACCGCTAATGACGGTATACCTGAAAAACAGGCGCATGGCTCCTCAACGTCCGCAGGCACCTCCCTGCGTCCGCCCAGCTCTACGGCATCGACATCGAGCCGCGCCTCTTCCCTCCCCGCACCGCCCTCTCACCCAACGTCCACCTCTCTGTCTGCTCCGCGACAGACCTCCCGCCCAACTGGACGGCCAAGTTCGCCCTCGTGCACCAACGACTGCTCATCTTTGCTTACACGCGCGACCAATGGCGACGCGTCATCGCAGAAATGTACCGCGTGCTCAAGCCGGGTGGGTACGTCTAGCTGATCGAGAGCGGTCCCGAATGGGTGTCGGGGCCCAAGACGGCCGAGCATATCCTGTTCCTGGACGCGTTGCTGGAGAGCAAGGGCATGCTGAACCGCTGCGCCGTGTATATCCCAGACATGTTGAAAGCGGCCGGGTTCGTTGATGTCACGTCCGAGAGGGCCGCCATAAACTTGGGAGCGTGGGCTGGTGAGGAGGGCCTTGAGGGCAAGTATCTATTGCTAGGTGCGTGGAGACGGATGCGGGATGCTGTGATGCAAGCAGGCGGGCTCAATCGGTTTGGATCGCCCGAGGCATTTGACGATGCGATGGATGAGATTGCAGAGGAGTGGGATAACACTAGAGATTCTCATGCGTCAGTGAGCATCTTTTACGCTCGGAAGCCTTTGTAAGGCATTACTTAGATGTGAAACTCCATGGAGGTATAGCCTGCACAAAGCAGCAAATTCCGTCCGATAATGATCCACCTCTTGACGCAAAGATCAACAGTATATCGTTACTTACCATTACTCTTACGGCCCTTGAAATTTCTGTTGAACCTGGCATTCCTTCTAGTCTCGGTACCATCCGTTTTTGGTCGTCCCCCTTGGGGCTTCGGAATACTCCGATGACCAAAACGTCTGGTGACATTCGGTCGAAGACACCCCCATCAGTCACACATGTCACACTCTCTGTTCTTAGTTAGGCAGAAATTTCCTTTTTCGAACAACTTCTTGTTCTGTCCTTTTTCGTCTACCTCTCAGTTCCTACTAAATGTTTGAACACATGCTCACTGTCGTTACCCTAGAGCTCAACAAAAAGAACATACCCTATGATAGTTAGTGATGCCATTGGCCTGGTCCGGCCCAAAAGCCTGGCCTGGACTCGACTTTAGGGGCTAGTGGCTTCACAAGAATCACTGGCCCAAGTTCTTAAAGCCCCTAAAGTTCTGCACGCAATGTAGAAGAATGTATTTTCTCTGTATTTTTTCATGTACACTACAATACAAGCAAATGCTCGTAGAGCAGCACTGCCAACCACCGCTGTTGTCCACTCCCTTCCCCCTCTGCTTTCTGTGTCGCCGTCGTGTGACTCGCAGTAGTGGTGTGCATCGCAGTACGTTGTGCTCCGTTGTGCTTCCTCACCCTCTTCGCCGGTGGTTGAGCCGCAAGCGCCATGGTGATGGCATGCCACTTGGCGTGTTGTCGTCGGCATGGTGGTGGCGGCATGGTGGTGGTGGCATGGTGGTGGTGGGTGCGCCGTTGCGCGCCCGAGCCCTCGCTGTCATCATTAGCGGTAGGTGGTGAGAGCGGTACTGTTTAACCTTCGTCATCCCCTTCGTCCCCTCACCATTGTCGTTGTCGGCACTGTGGTGGTGAGCGTGCCGTTGCGGCAGCGCTTGCACGCCCTCGCCGTCCTGAGGGTTTTGTCAGTCACAAAAATCAGGCACGCTGCCGCGCACGGTTGTGCCCCCCGCTCGTCGTCCCGGTTGCGTTGCGCCGTCCTCGCCGTCCTCGCCGTCTGGTGGACGATGGGCGCGCCGTCTTGGTGGCGCTGGCGCCGTTGCGCCCGTGTCGTCCTGGTCAGTGGTCAACAGCGTGTGGTGGGCATGCCGTTTTGCCCTCGTCGTCCCCTCGTCGTCATCGCTGGTGGGCGCGCCATTACCCACCGTCGCCATTGTCATCATCGCTGTAGTGGTGGGAGCATTGCTCCATCACCGTCGTCATGGTGCGGTGTTTGGTGGTGGGCACACAATCTCGCCTTGTCGTCGTCGTGCGGTGTGTTTGGTGGGACTTGCACCCCCACCATGTAGTGCCGTGGTGCATGCGCACCTCATCGTCCCATTGCCCTTGTCATCACCCTGCCCTCGCCATCATCGTCAGCGGTGTGGTGGTGGGCGTGCCGTCGCACACCTTGTTGTCATCAGCGGTGAGGTGCCGAGTGCGCAATTGGAAAAGTGGGGTGTGCCGTTGCGCCATCCATCGTCGTTGCTTTTGTGGTTGTGGTAGTAGTTGGTTGTAGTGGTAGTTGGCGGTAAGTCGGATGCGTTGTCTCAGAGGTGTGCTCAAGTTGCCAGACTGACTAAGCAACATTTTAATAATATTTTTTGCTAACCGAGCGAAAGCGTGACTGATGGGGGTGTCTTCGACCGAATGTCACCAGACGTTTTGGTCATCGGAGTATTCCGAAGCCCCAAGGGGGACGACCAAAAACGGATGGTACCGAGACTACAACTCACGGGTGTTTTGCCCCTGTGCAACTCAGTCACAGCGTCACCACAGAGTCACAGACCTGCGTGTGGCTGTACAGCGCGCTCGAACTGTGGAGCCTGTGACGCCTGTAGCATACTGTACGACATCTGTAATACAATATCATTAGCTTAATTTTTTTTGGGCTCACTGTACTAATTGTATACAAATCGAATCATATTCAATCTGTAGCTACTACATGAAATTGTATGTACGCCCTCGCCCTCCGTACACCCATTGTGGTTCGAGTGTTTCCGCACTCTTGGCTTCATCGCGGGGGTGGGCACGCCGCATCGCCCTCGTCATCGTCGTGGTAGGGGTAGGCAGCCCGCCGCTCCGTCTCGTGCTGGTGGGCGGTGCACCCCGTCTTCATCGTCGCCGTTGGGTCGGATGCGCCGTTGCGCCGCGCCCCCTCGCCGCCATCAGCGTTGGGGTGGCGGGCGTGCCGTTGCGTGCCCTCACCCATGCCGTCGTCGTCATGGGCGCGCGGGTGGGGTGGTGGTGGTAACTGCGCCGTTGCGCACGCCCTCGCTCTTGTCGCCGTCGGCATTTGGGTGGTGGGTGCGCCGTTGCGCGCCCTCACCCATGCCGTCGTCGTCGCGGACACGCGGGTGGGGTGGTGGTGGTGGTGGTGACCGTGCCGTTGTGCTGCATGGCCCTTGCCGCCGTCGGTATTGAGGTGGTGGGTGCGCCGTTGCGCGCCCTCGCCCATGACGTCGTCGTCGTGGGCATGTAGGTAGGGTGGTGGTGATGGTGACCGCACCGTTGCGCGTCCTCGCCCATGCCGCCGCCGTCGTGGGGGCGTGGATGGGGTGGTGTTGGTGGTGACCGCGCCGTTGCGCCGCCTCGCCCTCGCCGTCGTCGGTACTGTGGTGGTGGGTGCGCAATTGCGCGTCCTCGCCCATGCCGCCGCCGTCGTGGGCGTGTGGATGGGGTGGGGGTGATGGCAACCGTGCCGTTGCGCCACCTCGCCCTTGCCGTCGTCGGTATTGAGGTGGTAGGTGCGCAGTTGCGCCCCCTCGCCCAAGTCGTCGTCGTCGTGGGCGTGCGGATGGGTGGTGGTGATGGCGACCTCGCCGTTGCGCCGCCTCGCCCTCGCCGTCGTCGGTACTGTGGTGGTGGGTGCGCAATTGCGCGTCCTCGCCCATGCCGCCGTCGTCGTGGGCGTGTGGATGGGGTGGGGGTGATGGCAACCGTGCCGTTGCGCCACCTCACCCTTGCCGTCGTCGGTATTGAGGTGGTGGGTGCACAGTTGCTCCCCCTCGCCCAAGTCGTCGTCGTCGTGGGCGTGCGGATGGGTGGTGGTGATGGCGACCTCGCCGTTGCGCCGCCTCGCCCTTGCCGTCGTCGGCATTGTGGTGGTGGGTGCGCCGTTGCGCACCCTCGCCCATGCCGTCGTCGTCGTGGGCGTGTAGATTGGGTGGGGGTGATGGCGACCGTGCCGTTGCGCCACCTCGCCCTTGGCGTCGTCGGTATTGAGGCGGTAAGTGCGCAGTTGCGCCCCCTCGCCCAAGTCGTCGTCGTCGTGGGTGTGCGGATGGGATGGTGGTGATGGCGACCTCGCCGTTGCGCCGCCTCGCCCTTGCCGTCGTCGTCGTGGGCATGCAGATAGGGTGGTGATGGCGACTGTGCCGTTACGCCGCCTCGCCCTTGCTGTCGTCGGTACTGTGGTGGTGGGTGCGCCGTTGCGCGCCCTCGCCCATGCCGTCGTCGTCATGGGTGTGTGGATGGGGTGGTGGTGATGGCGACCGTGCCGTTGCGCCGCCTCGCCCATGCTGTCGTTGGTACTGTGGTGGTGGGTGCGCCGTTGCGCGCCCTCGCCCATGCTGTCGTCATCATGGGCATGTGGTGCCGGTGGTAGTGGGAGCGCCGTAGTCGCCGTCGGTGTAGTGGTGATGGGTGCGCTGTTGCGTACCGTCGTCGTCGCCGGCGTGTAGTGGTAGTGGTGGTGGTGGTTGGTGCCCTATTGTCGTCGGCGCAATGGTGATGGGTGCGCCGTTGGACGGGGTAGGCGCGCGCCGTGTTGTCGTCGGCGCAGTGACGGTGGGTGCGCTGTTGCTTACCCTCGTCCTCGCCGTCGTCGTCTTGGGTCATGGGCGCGTGGTGATGGCGGTAGGTGCGCGGTCGTGCCCGCCTCACCCTCGGCTTGATGGGGTAAGCACGGCGTGTCGTCGTCGCTACAGTGGTGGTGGTGTGCTGTTGCGTACCCTCGCCCTCGTCGTCGTTGTGGTCGCATGGGGGTGGTGGCGGGTACGCCGTCTTAGGGGTACGGTAGCGGTGTGTACAAGGGGAGGCAGCACGCGTGGGCGCATTTGGAGCGCGGGAGGTAGGGAGACAGGTAGCGGGGATGGCACGTGGGGGATGTGGAGTGCGTAGGTGGAGGCGACGGCTAAGGTGAGGGAAGTTCAACGGGAGTGGCGAGTGGAGTAATGGCAGCGTAGTATGTAAGCGAATCAAATCCTAATTAAGGTCATGTGATTTATTTGTGCAAAATCTCTAAGTCCTCATCTATTAGGAAACTACTACATTTTATTAGGTTATGTATTAGGTACTGTATGTAGTGTATGTAGCGCTGTCGGACTCTGTGGGGCCCTCGAACTCAGTAGCGCTGTCAGGTGGTGGCGCTGTGACGTGATGTGACGTCTAGTAACACTGTGACATAACTGTAGCTACTGTAGCTATTCTATTACTGTATTACCTAGTTAGTCTGTAGCGCTGTCAAACCATGTAGCGCTGTCAGCGGGTGGCGCTGTGACGTGATGTCACACCTTGTGACGCTGTGATGCGACTGTACCTTACTTGTAACTATGTGACTCTGTGACTCTGTTGGCATGCAATGATGTAACATGATGTAACATGCTGTCACTTGCTGTCAAATTGCCATAATTATTGTAATAATTATAAAATAACTGTCCCAAAATTAGTGATTTGCTGATGGCCTGGAAATGTCCTTTTCCGACCACGCACTGCGATCAATATTGTCTCCCCCAAACAAAGGGGATGATACAGCGTGATTATCGCCCTGTGCAAACACAGTACACATCTCCATTTCTAAATCCCTCATTGTGAGCATTAACAATGATATCCACTCACGCCCAATAACTAACTCGCAATCCAATGGCACTTCTTCTACCAAAACCTCCGTGGTGAAATAATGGCCTCTATATTCCGCACTAATCAGTGCATGACGAGTACCGCCCTCAGACACAAGACAACAAGGAACAGACTCATCGATATGTCCCTGAACAATCCTGCCTTCAAGCCGCATCATTTTAGGATGACAGATCAATAGCTTAACAGAAAGGCAATCCAAGCACAGTATGTGTTGTAGGACCGACAATGGAGTGGGTTCGAAACAATACCTCAAACAGGCCATGAAACCGAAATGGTAAACCACAGCCTAGGATTAGGGTTTGCTAGGGTTACAAACACGACCAAATACAAGTTGTGCAAAGATGCATAAAATGTGGCATAAGGGATCGCCCGACAAGAAACCCACTTACTAAAGTAGCGGGAATTAGTGCATTTTTAGTCAGCATTAGACATTTCCCTTTTTCCTGATGCATCGAACGTGCTGACTGAGTATTACTTGTTTAGCGCCACTCTCACTCGTATATTCACGTCACTGTACGCCCTCTCCAACCTGTACGATTGCATGGCGTTGGATTGGCTCCTCCGAAGAGTTGCCTGCAAACTAGGTGAGGCATCGATAATCAGCATTGGCCCCGACTTACCTCCCCTTCCTTGGATTTGACTGTTCTTTGATCGATCGTGAACGTCCCTCCGTGATGTCGTCAGACAGTATCGTTTGTGCCCCTCACCGACTCCCCGAATTCGTCGAGGACGATGTCGTCCCGTGCAACTTGCTCTCGCCACATGTTTACCTTGCCTTCTCCCTCTCCTTCCCTTGGGGGCAGACACAAACACAAGTGGATTGGGTAAGTTGGTATACATGGACGTGTACGCCGTGTGCTGCTGTACCCACCCATCCACCCCTTGACGCATACACCACAAAACGAAGAGTAGCTCACTGTAGGCAGGGAATACAATTATTTATTTCCGGTTGGTAGCGGTATCTTTGAGCACGCGATCGGTACTGAGCGCATACTTTCGCTTTCTTGGACGGGTTGAAATCTGTGCTTGTTACAGCGCAATAGGAACCAGGTGGAGGTGGACGCTTGCCCCGATTTTTTTGTCCGGCCATGAGTACGTGCGGATGAGCAGGGCGTCTGTGACGCACAGCAGCTGTCTGAAAACTGTTACCAACTTTGCGAGGGCTTCTTCGGCTTTCCGTCTGTCGTCTTCCTGTACGCGGTAACGACACAACTCTTGGGGGTGGACGGTGGTGGACGTGGGCGTGCTTACCTGTTTCAATGCCGCGCTGGAAGCGTTCGAGGAACGAGCCGTCGTTGGGAAAGACGTCGATGGGTTTTGGCTCGGGCTTTGGAGGCGGGCGTCAGCGTCGGGACGCTCTTCTTCACCTTGAATGGCCGACGCCTCGTGCCAGATGCGTCCAAGGGACTCTACCTCGGAGACGAGCGCGACGCGTACGCTGCGATGACGAGAACGCGTTCACGGTCAACTTTGGTGGGGGCCGGTTGAAGTGGAGGAATGCCCAGAGGAGCTACTATTTGTGGTGGCTGTGTGCTCGGACTGTTCGGACACGACCGGACGTTCGGAGGTTCGGAAAATCCCCGGGTGTCCTCGTGACATAACGATAGGAGCCTGGGTGATTCCATACTTGCGCTTTCTTACAACCACCTCTCGTGAACCATTCTCTTCCCCCATGGATCCAGCTTACTTTAACAAGAGTGAGTGGCGTCCGTCGTTCCCCTTCGTAACGGGTGCTGAATGTCTCCCACAGAGATCATCGACCTGAGCGAGGCCGAGCTCATTGCCCTCGGGTTCGCGGGCGAAAGTGAGCCCCTTCGTCATTACACACGTCCATCTCTCACCCATTACTGCCCATCCATCTTGTAGACGTTTTTCCAGGTGTCAAACGCATCGTCGACGTGGTGAGGGCTCACCCCGATCAGCTAGACAGTAAGTCTCTGCATTTTCTTTCTTTTTCGCGCGTTTCATTTTCCACTTACCCACTGCCTTCCATTTTCAGGCGTGACGTGCTTCATGGTCGACTGCCTCAGGCGCAGGGCCGAGGTCAAGCCCCGATCACAAACCGCTACCCAGCCACTCGCCTCTCCTATCCCTCCCACCTCTCCTACCCCCAGCAACGCCGAGACCCTCTTCTCGCAGCTCAGCGTCGACTCGGACGCTCACACCGTCGTCACCCCCGACCTGATCTCGAAGTATGAGATTAACTTCTATTACCACGGCATCTCCGGCGATCCTCCCAAGCTTCTGTGGCGTTCTGATATCGAGACCAACCCCTTCCCCGTCCCCCCGCCTGGAACCAACTTCTTTAAGATCCCCACCAAGACTGCCCACGGCGTCTTCAATACGCCTCTCAATGCCGTTTGGGATACCGTTGCTCCTCAGATCCTGGTGTCGATGAAGGCCAACGGCCTCCAGTACTCCGCGCTTAAGACGGCTCGCTTCTCAACCGTCGGGAATGGCGAGGACGAAACTTTTGGCCCTGTCGTTGTGTGGATCGCGGTTCGTCCCAACACCACGAACGCCGGGGCCGTTCGTGATGCCACGCCAGACATCCTCAACATCCTCGCTGATGCCCAGATCACCGATGTCGTTGTCGAGTGGTATGAGGGGTTGGTCACCAGTCTAGCCGGCCCTCCTCTGATGCGCGTCGCGCACAATACCAGCCCCAATTTCGGCCACAACCATCCGTTCAACACTGGCCTTGGCATCCCCATTGCCAGGCAGTCCGATGACGCACAAGGCACCCTCACATTCCTGTTCAAGGAGATGAAGACGAGCAGTGGTGAGCCCAGCAACAGGATCCTCGGCCTCACCAACAAACACGTTGCCTCCCTCAACACCACGACTGATTACGTGTTCGACAATGCCGACCCTCAGCACATCCTCATTTGTGGTGATCGTCGTCTTTCTCGTGCCGTCGACGAGATCGAGGAGGCCATCACCGCGGGGCTCCGTGACGTCGTCGGACTTACCACCGAAATCAAAAACACGCCCAAGTGGAATACAACGGCACTGAGACGTATGACGATTGCTTTGGAGGAGAAGAAGGTGGACAGCGCTAATCTCCAGGCCTTGCTCGCCGAAGTCACCTCTGGCTGGCAAGATACCAACGGCCGCAGGTTCGGTGTCGTCGACTATGCTCCCCACATCTCCGTCAGGGTTGACGACCGCCCTTACACTCGCGACATCGCTACGTTCGTAGTCGATGGGGAGAAGCTTGAGAATTTTGAGAGTAACATCGTTGATTTCGGTGCGTTCCGTTCCGTTTCCCAAATTTCGCTTACTAACATTCAACTCTTAGGAAATCAATACAGCGCCCGTCAGCTCGAGGATCTATTCTGGCCCATCGCTGCCGTTCGCGAGGGCAGGGTGATCCCACACAACCTCCAGCTCCCCATCCGTGCCGCTCTTAGTCGCCACCTCGTCATAAATCCCGACACGAAGGACAGGAATGGCGAGCCCCTCTACATCGTTGCCAAGTACGGGAATACGACCAAGCTTACCTTGGGCCGCTACTCTGGCATGGAGGCCTATACCTCCAGCGACATTGGGCTCGAGTCCAGGGAGGTCGCCGTGTACAACTATAGCAAGACCTCGGGCGACTTCTCTGATCACGGTGACTCGGGCTCCCTGATATTCACGGGTGACGGCAACGCCCTCGCCATGCTGCACTCGGGAATGCCTCGAGGCCTGTACAATCATGTTACCTACGGTACGCCCATCTGGTGGGTTATCAAGCAGATCCTCGTCAAGTATCCCAATGCTGAGTTCTACGGCATGGCCTACACCCTCGACTGAGCACAAGCACATCCAAGCGCCGTCCTTGTCCTTGTCCTTCCCCTTCTCCCAGTGTTCTTTCTCCTCGTTTTCTGCGTCTTTCGACTTGTCTCTTCCATCTACTTCTTATATCGTCGGTTCAGAAGCGTGTCCTAGTTCTCGATTCGCTGTGAAACGTTCATCCCATTTTCCTTCAACCCTTTTATGCCGAGTGATCAGTAAGCCAAACTTGATGACAAAGTAAGATGTTGATTGAAACAGAATGGAAACTACGTCTAGGATAATCGATTTTTGTGCAGGGGATGGTCTGAGGAGCGAGGTGGACAAGTACACAGAATTATCACCGTAACAGTGGTAGTCCGGGTAGAGGGAGTGGGGATGGGGATGGGGATGGGGGTAGGATGCGCACTGCCAGCGGTGAGCGCAGAGTTGTCCAGGTCCAAAGAGGACGCACCGCCTCTGAGAACGTCGCACTCGAGGACGCCGAGAAGGTCAAGCGCGTGATTTTGCATCCCTTGTGCGAGACTGTCCGAAAGCGAATAGGAAGAGAGCGACGTCATGAAGTCGTACGTACTATATTCTCCAAAATTCTCGACTTTCTGATCGGGCCGGGTCCACGAATAATGACGTAATCGTGACTTAGCTAATCACTTTCACTTTGCAATCGACTCTTTCACCTTGGAACGACCATCATCACCACCGCTCAGCATGCCCATGCGCTATAGAAGTGACCTTTCGCTGCCCCAACCGTCACGTACAGACCAGACAGAACCTACAGACACAGACGACTCCATCGTTCTCTCGGATCTAGTGCGCACTGGTGAAGCTTCTAGGCTCCGGAGACGAGGGGCAATGAGGCTTGATCACAATATACTAAGCGCTCAGCGCAATGAAGGCGGTCGAGCGACACCCCCCACAGTCATTGTGGCCAGAACACCGTCGTGGATCGAGCCTCCGAGCGACGACGACGAATCAACGCAAGCTTGGGAACAGGGTTATAATCCGACCTCTCCCCGTCCGCGGGGGAGACCCGTTGTGCCTGGGCAAGATACGTACGGATACACACTATACTGTGGTGGAGAGGAGCCTTCGTCGTCGCTCGTACAGCACACCCCATTCTACGTGCGGTCACCACTGCCATCCTACCCTCCGGTACCATCGGATAGCGGCCTGCGCCGGCGTGGCGGTCCTTCACAGAGGATGAATGGGTGCGGCGCTGTGATTCACTTGCGAGCCTCGCGTCGGGAGGGGTCTACTGTGTGGGTTGGGAAGGATGAAGCAACATCTGCCGTTGTGCAGATGGATGCGTCATATTTTGAGCGTCCTACCGTCGTTAGAATGATTCGCAGTGCCTGCGGATGCGTTCGAGAAGGCGTGGGTTGCGCAATATGGTAAGTATATAGCCATTTGCTTGTTCCGTGCGATGCTCACACCGCAATATGTAGCGGTAACACTTTGGGGACGCGGTATAAACCTTGCCAAACTGCTGCCGACGGGCTGTTCTCCTCTCACGACGTCTGCCAAGTACCTATATGCCCCCAAGGACCGAGGTACTGGCACGGCCGTGCTTCTGGCGCAGGATCCCGGACTTCGCCTTCCTACATTTACACCTTCTTCGCTTCTAATGTTACCCACGCGTCACCATCACCGCTTTCACGACTGCCAGCTCCATCGTCTTCCCGAGAGGAGACGTTTTATACCGCAGAGAATGCATTTGACATGAACTTCCTCGACCGTCTCTCTTCCGCATCACCACTGCCAATGACCGACGAGGACCGTAACTCACTCGACCAAAGTTCGCGTCTTCAAGTCGACCTAGAGTTCGACCCCGATGGCTCTCCCCTTCCATCTGATCCAGGCTCACCGGACAAGACAAGCGTAGAATTGATGCTACTTCCCGAACGGTAACTTGGTTTTGATGTTGGTTCGTGGTTTGCAAAATTTTCCCTGGCTAGTTTCGTCGTTCATCTTTTGGCGATCGTGGACGCAAGCTCCTGTATATCGACCTGCATTAGCACAACTCCCATTCTTCCCCATGTCCTCACGCTATCTCATGTGGATCTCTGTACTATCTATTCACAATTCTTGATTATTCACGTGCGATTCTGAAATCAATTATATGTACTCGAGGACTTTCGTTGATATATCGTTGAGGATCACGCGTAACCCCGACTTGAAAATAGTCCAACTGAACCTTTCATGGCGCATTGGCAGTGATATCGACGACAAATTACCTCAAAATTACCCTAGATGTTGCATTGTGTATAAACGACAAAATCTACAAATCTTACACCACCGCTACTAGAATCAAGCACATGCTACATCCGATTTGTCACGAGGGCATGGAAGGCGATTTGCGCGCCAACCCAGAAAACGCTTTCTCACTGCTCAAGGGCGCTAGCCCCAGCTTGGGATTACCCCGTGGTTCAGCACTGTCCCCACGCGATGTCGACGTTAGTGTCGTCGCAGCCGTCTGAAACGAAGATAGATCAGGTTTGCTGTCGAATACCCCTGCCGCGATACGGGTTTAGTAGTGTAAAGACCACCTCGGCGCACCGACTTACCTAGTTTGCGCAACCACCGTTGGCGAACCTGGTGGTAGCCTCTCGACGGCAACGCCTTTTGCACCAGGTCCCATTTTTGCCCGTACTTGGCGACGGCCTGAATGTGCACTTTGTCAACGCCATGCACGCTAATAGAAACGACAACACTACCTGGGCCAACAGATCGTCTTCTTCCTTACTCCATTTGACGTACGGACTTCGTGGACGTTTCGCAGGCGGCGTGAGCACAGGGATCTCTTGATCCGCCACACGCGTGAGTTCCTTGTTCTTGGCCAGCCCGGTAGACATCCCAGAACCCGCGCCAGAGATTTCACCGTTCTCCCCGGACGTGGCCACTTCAGAGTGCTGCTCTGGTTGTGGCGTCTCACGAATCTCGTTCTCCGGCGTCGATGACACTGGCAGGGGCACAAGACTCGGTTGAGCGACCTTCGCGCTTGCACTACCCTCGCTCAGAGCACTCTGGACATGTGAAGCTTGTCTTGGAGTCACATCCCCTGAATCGTCCGTATGTTGGGACGGTGTAGCAGGCAGTTGAGACCGCTGTGCGTTGGATGCTGTAACCCGATCCCATTCAGAAATCAAGGTTGAGTCGAGCGTCTGAGACGAAGATGGATCCGACGTGCTCGCATTATTCATCCCTCCGCCTGGATCTATTAGCGCTTCTGATGCAGGTCCGCCAGAAGCGATGCTTGCCGCGGGAGAGAGCGGATTCTCGCTCGAATCCGAATGAGGCGTTCTGGAGCGGGATGCCAGTGCCACGGTGGAAGGTGTGTCTGCCTCAGTTTGTTTCCTCGATCTCGTCCTCCCTCGTGGTCTGGGAGCCGAACCGGAGGGCTTTTGTGGTCGTATATTTGCTTTCTCTTTCTCTTCCTTTGTCTGAGCTTCGTGTGACGATGCAACAGGCTGTTCTTGGGTACTAAATGCCGCAGCTTGGTCAGCTAGCACGTCCAAGGCAGACTTGACCCTGCCGGGACCCGGGTTCATGACTCCACTTGTATCCACAGAGGTCGCCGACGCACTCATCGTCGCCCTACTCGTAAGTTGGTGCGATGCGGTCAGCTTGTTCGCACGCGACGAAACCTTTCGCCGCTTGGGGACAGGACTGCCCTGCGTGTCTCTGCGTCGTGCACTGCGCACACCCACTAGATTACCAGGTGAGTCACCGACTACGTCGACCTCCTCGTCCTCGTCGACCTCGGCATCGATGTCTTCGTGCATCATGGAACGGGCGGCACTCAGCAGTGAGTCGAGAGGAGTCGGTGGGTTGTTCGTCCTCGCATCCTGTTTTGCTTTTTGCGCGGACGAGGAGACGGAAGGGACAGTCGTCGACGAGCTGGGTGTCTGTAGAAGATGGTGGGGATATGACGGGAAAAATAACGGAACAGGCTGCATCCCGGGCCCGGGTCGCACTTGCCCACCCATGTACACATAGCTACCTTCTGGGGGATAGCTCGTATGGTTCGTATTACGTTTGGGTGTCTTGGGGGTGGCAACCGCCGTCATCGCTGACTCTTCTCGCCTGCGTTCTCGCTCCCGCTCCTGCATCATCCCGGTCATTAATCCGGCACGATGCTTACCGATTTTACGAGCTGCTAGAAAGAGATGTTCTACTCTAGCATCGGCACTTAGTCCCCGAGAAGTAGCCTTCTGAGGTCGCCGTTTATTCGAATGCAGGATCGGATGAGGGTTGTTGGGCGCGTCCGATTTGCGGGATTTAGTTCTGGGGGTTGCTTGAGGGTGTGAGGTGTGTAATTGGGTGTCAATGGGGTCCACTGAAGGTTCTTCTTCACTGGCACCGTGTTCTTCGTCTTCAGTGGTAGCTGCGTCTTTCTTTCGTCTCCGAGCATACTGAGTTTTGGAATTTGGCGTCGGAGGGGGCATTGATGAACGTGATATTAGTGGTTGCATCAGTAATAAGGGCCTTAGTCGGGTTAGTTCAGATTCTAGCATTTGTAATCGAGATTGTGTTTCATTAAGCTGTGAACCAAGCATGAGTAGAACGTCATGCCAGGAAGCGGACCATTCACCCGTTGGCGAAGGCCCTTGTTGTCTGTTTCGGCGGCGTGAAAGCGTTCAACGTCCTGTAAAAGTCGTTAGGGGAACCGGAGACCCACTGCATGAAGTGGCCAATACAGGCCAAGGAGGCGACTGACCTCGTCTCTATCAGAATTGAGCCTGTTCTTCCTCTGTTGCACAAGCAGAGCTTCCGCCATCCTGGCCCAACCATCCTTCTCCGAGTCCCACCGCAAACGCTGCTCCTCAGCCTGGTGCAACAACAGATCCCGTTGCTGTACCAATGCGGATATTGTGTCTGCCTGTCTAACCAGCTGGTCGGAGTCGGGCCTAACCATAGTGGTAAGCCTGAGCACCTACGCAAGCCATCCAGGTCATGCACTGGCGGAGAGAGATAACGTGGGCTGGCGCACCATTTCGGCGAGCTCCTTTTCGCGTGGGGTGAGCTGAGCATCAGGTTTGTCGACATGACGCATATCCTTGACCTTTCTACGCATCTGGACGATATCAGACTCGGGAAGGGGTTCGGGAGAAGGAGTGTTGATGTGCAAGTGTATGTCGGAGTCATCGAAGAGAGATTGTGGCGTCGGGGAAGGGGACATGAGATGAACGATATCGCCGAGGGCAAGTTGCGGGCAGTCCTGGCTCATCTCTCCCGTTGAAATCGGTACTGTTGGCAACGGGGAGGCCCCGCAATACTAAGCGGAGGATACGAAGTCAAAAAGCCAAACAGGGCAGCCCGTGCACAAATAACGCCAACTGGAACGCGCGGAATAGGTCACGTGATAGGATTTTCTCTCAGTATGATCATGTGATTTGAAATGGCCCCTAACTTGCGTTCGCAGCTTGCCCATCATCATGATTTTGACGCCCCAATCTCCGGGAGACTTTCCAGTACAGCCAACCGTTCTGCAGCAAAGTTTCTTGACATAGCTGGGCCCTTCCCCAGGAAAAGACCCTCCGGCGCAATGGCGCTACATGCATTCAGGCTGCCTGGGCTAACGCACTATCTTATCTATGATCGTCAACCTAGAAACTCAGATTCTCGGAGGGTAAGCTATAAACATGGCCGGACGACGGATACTAATTAAGCGTTCCCACCTTTCAATACCTTCCAGAGTAGATAACATCTCCTGATGTTTGTCAACGAAACGAATGAACAACGTCGCGAACGATGTCCCTACGGCAGTGTGGGACTCCGTGGACACGAATATCAAAAGTAGCAAAGACCCAACTCAAAAGATTCATGCACCACTCGTCATCGGTACTTGATCGGGCTTCCCTCGCACCCGTGCACCCGCAAAAAATCAGCGCAGCCAGTCGTGCCAAAGACATCTGGTACGCCAAGATTCTCGATGTCGTGCACATTGGTCGAATCTCACGAACGGTCTGTGACAGTAAGCGAAACACGATTCCGAAAACTCGCCAACGAAACACCGTTACTAAATGCCAAGTGACCGTGTGTCGAAATTCAACACGACCCCATTAAATTTGAAGCTTGTGGTGTCCCCATGCACATACCAAGCCAAAGATATCGTTGCAGGAATATCTAGTTCTGAAGGTGATAAGCTCAGTTCTGATATACAAAATACTCCGTCCCATACAGCGCCGCACACGCCGCCGCCCCAGCGCTCAACGCCAAAGGGACAGCGTGACGTGGCGCTCGCACCGACTTGCGCGCGTGCAATGTGAGATAGATGAGCGACCAGGCTATTCGCGACCCTTGAGCCTCACGGCACACATGGCATGACACGTAGACGGACGCACCTGTCGCAATCCCAGCGCCGTTTCGTGCGTCCCCGACTTCCAACGCCCACGTCGCGACGCCAAACGCAAGCGAGAATCCGACACGGTGAAGGTAGGGCGGGCAGTATACCGCAGAGGGGAGCGCCGCTGGTGGAACGAACGAAGAGAGCGCGACTATGCAAGTAATTCATATTCAATGTTCAATGTTAGGAAGGGTTCATTTGAGAGTAAGACGGGGCGAATGAAAGACTCACAGAGCGAGGTAAGCGAGAGCACTGGCGTCCTATACGTATAGTTAGATGTTGTCCAGGGTGCAAATGACAGGGCTGAACTTGGACCGTGCGTAGGGCTGGAAATGGGCAAAGGCACCTGTCGCGTTCGTTGACACAGAACCACCACCTTTTGATGTGGAGGAGGATGTATTGTGTCCGCTCATTGTGTCAAGTGAAAAATGGCATAACAATGGTGTACGTGCAGCTACATGAAAGTGGATGGCTACAATATTTGTACAAGATTGTCCACTACTTAGACTAGAAAGCGACAACACAATATGATGAAAGCCCGAAAAATAAAGGAACCAAGGCAGTATCCAAAGGAGGAGGGTCGTAGGTAGTTATCTGCGGCGCACACTGATATTGTGCATACTGGGTAATTATACTTGCCACAAGGGGGAAGGGTATACGTTATCATCGTCAATATCAGGTATTGGATACGAGGCCACCAGAGAGAAAGTGAAGAAGTGCAATGTTGACTTCTTTGGCGTGGGTAACCGTAATGTCGTGGCCACCGTCTGTAATCGTGACTAGCTTGGCACAAGGAACAAGATCCTGGATCATGGAAGCATATTTATACGGAACAGTTCTATCTGCAGTACCCTGTATGACATGAGTGTATGACTAACCACAATTTGGAGGAAAGACCTGCATGGATGAGGAGTATTTCGTTGGAGGAATGGGATAGTGTAGTGAAGGCATATCCGAGACCACGAACGGGGCCATCTCGCAGGGAGGATGCAACTGCGGCGTTATAGTGTGGAAGATGCGCAGATTGCAACCGCACGATCTGAATGTGGGTGAGTGAAATCCGACGAGAATTGCGGAACATTCTCACTTCCTGTATGGGATTAACCACTTCAAGTCGGGAAGTATTGACGAGAAGACGCATATAGTGCTGTTGGTCATGAGCGGTCGTATGTGGTTAAATGAAAATCGTGTATACCTGGAAGGGAGGAAGAGATGATACACTTTGAACGATTGGCGACGACATAAATTTTGCTGTGCGAGAAATATCGGAAGACTACCGAGTTATTAGAGCGCTAACAGACAAGGAAGGACAGAAAAAGCGTGCCTCGATCAAGCCAGTGGATGCGACGAGGCCAACCTTGCCATTAACCAAGTTGGGGAATTGGACCGCAAACGCAGCAGCAATGCCACCCCCCTAGATGACGGTAATCACACTCGATCCAAAATAACAAAAAGAACGCGTACCATGGAAAGACCAACAACATAGGCATCGTCCCATTTGATGTGTTGCATGAGGAGGGCGAGTTGGGTGGTATGCAGCGAGACATCATAAGTGACGCCCGGAGCGTCTGAATAGCCTCGGCCATAAAGGTCTACGCGGGGTGTCAGCCGAAGGCATGACGCAGACAAATAGTATTACCATAGAGAAGAACACGATAGCCACGGGAAGCAAGAACAGGTGCGACGTCTTTCCAAACAATGGCTGGGATGGAAAGGCCGTGGATGAGGACTACCTGGGAAACAAGTTGGTGAGAAGGTCGCACAGCCAGGAGTGGGAGTGTTCGAACCCGTGGGCCATCCTTTGGGCCAATGAGCCAGTATCGCGTCTGTGGTATGTGAGCTACGTTTCGACGGAAGAGAGCGATCGGAACTCACTCGACCATGGGGAAGGGTGACGTATGATCCACCTTGGTAATAGTCATCTGGATAGACTGACCAAGACGGACACGAGGGAGGAAGGCTGGCAAGGGAAGCGTGGATTGTGGGGGGATTGGGCGGGTAGGGAAAGCCTGCTAGGATATATACGGTAAGAAAGAGCGGAGGAAGTGCGAGGAGTGAGAGAAGGAGCTGCTTGGCGATGGGCGAAGAACACAACATGGGTTGGTGGCAGAATGACTGGTACGTAAAAACACGCGTGTCGGAATACTTAGGCAGGAGCTTGTCAATCGATCGACACTTGTTTGGCACTTTTGACACCGGCGAATCACCACATAACCGCTGTCAACTATTCTAAACGCCAGTCCCAGCAGAGCGCCACCATCTGACTAGTCCATCTTGCCCACCGCTGACAAACGCACCTGCAGCCCCAGTTGGCGCAGGTTTGGGGCGCCACGCAACACTCCACACTTCACCCGACTCTTGGATGGTGCACACAGATGTTCGCGCAGCAAGATCCCACACCTTGATGCTCTTGTCTGCAGAACTGGAGACAGGTGAGAGAAGATGTCTTGCCACAGAGAAAAGTACATACCCAGAGACGGCAAGACGACCCTCTGGAGAAATGTCCGCGCTCAGGACCCAAGATGTGTGTCCAGTGAGCGTCGCGACAGCACCAGAACCTGGTTTTCCAGAGGCTATCGAACGGACGTCGTGCAAGATGAGTCGCTTGTCATCTGACCCCGTCAGCAACAACTACCAGGAATCTCAGTCTGCGACAAAAGAGCAAGGAAAATGAAAATTTGCGGACCTGTCCGTCGTAGGACCAAGCGAGCGAGCGGACGGCCATGGCATGCGATGTATAAGTGGTAATCAGCGTACTGGATTCGAGGTCAAAGATGAACACATGTCCAGTCTCGGAGGACAGTGCTATGCGTTTGCCATCTGGGCTCTGCGGTGCCGTTGGCGAGACAACGAAGCTACAGGGAAATATCTACATCATCGCACACGCATGATATAGGACGTACATGTCTGCATGACATGCCATGCTTGTTCCGACCGCTCGTCAACACGCTCTGACGCACCCCGAACGACTCGGGGGATGCAGAGTATATATTGACATTACCGGAACCACTAGTTCCGGCGTACGTCGCACCTTTAGGGTTCAGCGAGACCCCCCATGCTTGTGGGGTCTATTCAATCACACACGTCCTGTACGTCAGGATCAATGAGCACTCACAAGGTTCCGCACCCCCAGCGGAGCGATCAAAGCTCTCGTGCCGCCCGATGATATTGTCAGATGTGAGATCCCAAAGACATGTCGTGCCATCCAAGCCATTATACAACACTGAGTGGCCATCGGGGGATGCGGAGAGGGAGACGATAGCGAGGTTGTGCGGTGGGCGTGCAAGCGAGACTTGCCCCGAGGTAGAGTCCCACTGCTTGATGGTGCCATCCGCGGATGCGGAGAGGACGGTGTCAGTCGCTGTCCACGCGATGTCCCATATTTCGTCGGTATGTGCTGTGTAGAAATCAGTGCATTGGAGAACTGTCGGCCAACTCGAGTGAGGATACGAAACGCGTACGTTCTTTGCAATCAAGCGCGTTCACAAAGGCTAGACTCTGGCTTGGAAGTTCACGAGCTGATTGGAGTATCACGAAGACATACGAACCATTTGTACTTGAGATCAAGGTGTAGGACAAGCTCGAGATATGATGGCTAATCGCAAGAACCCGAGCGGAGACTGAAATAATAGATAACCTTGTTCGAGGCAAACTCTAAATGTTCCTCAACATCAACGAGAGCGGACGAAGACATCGCACGTAACCCCACAAAAACAAGCAAGATGTCTGACGCTGGAGATGAAATTGAAGTCGAAGCTCCCGCGGCCGAGGTCGAAGTCTCTGCCGAGGCACCAAAGGGTAAAATGTCAGTCGAGGACGCTCTTCAGGTAGGTGTCCATATCTGTCGTGATCTTGCCGTATCCTTCATCCTTCCTGCAGCAAGTTCTGAAGAATGCCCTTGTGCACGATGGTCTCGCGCGTGGTCTGCGCGAGTGTGCCAAGGCCCTGGACAAGCGCCAGGCTCACCTTTGTGTGCTCGTCGAGACTTGCACCGAAGCCGAGTACATCAAGCTCATCGAGGCACTCTGTGCCGAGCACAAAATAAATCTAATCAAGGTTGGAGATGGGAAGATACTCGGCCAGTGGGCTGGCCTGTGTAAGATCGACAAGGAGGGCAACCCGCGCAAGGTCGTCAGGTGTTCCTGCGTCGTTGTCAGGGACTACGGCGTCGAGAGCGAGGGACTGCACGTCCTCTTGGATTATTTCAAGAATCGTTGACAGGTGAGTTTGAGTGGACATTGGTGGAATGCGATGACAATGCAGACTCCCTCAACGGAGACATTGTCCGATGAGGATATCAGTCTATCCGGAATCAATAATTTTTTATCTGATCTCATTGGCGCTGCACACAAGACAAACGTGGCTGATATGTTTGTTTTCTGTAGATGCACGATGTTTTGTACGAGCCAACTGTAACTTGCGCACGTTTTAGCGGATGTGTAATTCGCAGTGTTTCATGTTATAAATACGCTGTGAGACGTCGCCCCGTCCTTGTCCAAGGAGGCCAGATTTGAAAACTTTTGGGGTGTCTGTCATACCCCAAGATATTGGTCGGCGGTAGTATACTTTGTGCCTTTGTTGCACGAGGCTTAGAGCTTCTCGGTTATTAGACTCGCATTTGATCCGACACTCAGTTCACGTCCTCCATGCGGCGGCTTGCTGAGAACGGCGACGGCCCTGCTCTACAGACAAGCTCAGATGATGAAGTGAGAAAACCTCCGATTTCCCGGACTCCCTCGTACATCCGACTTGCTCGTGGTCGTGCAGCTGTCTCCTTTGAAAATCTCGTTGCCCTCGCAAACCATCAAGAACGTCTCAAAGAAGCCCGTAAAATAGTCTGGCGCGACAGGGGTGAACCAGCCGTCGAACTCGCAAGCGTTTGGGAATGCATTGAGCATGGCGGACGGGGTGGTCTCAGTACGTACCTTTGCCGACGCAGCTTGGTCCTTTTAGCCCATTTCTTTGCAGGAGCTGGTGCAGTTGCCTTTGTTATTCGGGCTAGCCTCAATCTTGTCCTGGCGACGCTCCGGTTTGGCAAGCTACAAAAGTGAGAACTAGTTTGCTGCAGTCTCCCGTCGTCTGTTCACTTTGCACTCCATAATCAGGGAGACGCGTCTTACGCTCATCAGCCGCGCTATCTTTGGGAAGGATTCGTTCAGATTCGCTTCCATGTTGGGTGTGTTGTTTCCGTCTCTTACTCGTCGGGACTGCATATCTCTCATCAGGTTCCTTTGTTGCACTCTACAAGGCGATCCTTAACGCGCTTCCCATCATTCTCCCTGTCACACCATCAAGTCCCCCATCTCCTTTTGAAGCGGACGAGGAAGAAGAATCCATCCCTGCGACCCCGCTCGAAATACCACTGTCCGAACGACGACCACGACTGTCTCTTTCTGCACAAGTGCACCAACAGTGGGTTCGTAAAAAGACACGCCGATGGCACGCGGTGATCGCTGGCGCCATTGCTGGTGGCATTGCAATCATGTTTGAGAAACGGTCGCGCAGATTGATCATTGCACAACAGTTGTTCGTTCGGTTCGTATTGGATCAGTCTCACACAGCGATTGGTCTGTTGAATGTCTTCCAGTGGGCTCCAGGGATCATACAACGCATTCACATCCCAGCGTGGTATCCATATCCCCCATGGTGACGTGCTTTTGTTCACCCTATGGTGCGTGTTCTTGGTTTTTTCCAACAGCACAGGTCCGTAATGTGCTTCTAGCTGTGTTCAGATCGTGTATGCACTCTTTTCACGGCCAGAGACACTTCCAAGGTCGTACACCACTTGGTGAGCGATTAACACGCATGCGCGACGACAACCTGAGCGCCTTTCAGGCTCTCCAAGGCATCTGGCGCGCCTATCACAGCCATAAACATGGTGCGGGATATGAACCGTACAGGGACGTTGAACATCAGCGACCTTGAGAAATCACTCACGCGCGAAGTGTGTTCATTCTGTCCCTATTGGCACGAACAACCTTGATGTTGTTTATCTAGGATCTCGTACCTGCCAACCGAACAGCCATCTTGGCAAGGAAAGCGCTTGCAACTGCGGTACCACCTGACTTTGGGCCACCATACCCTCCATGTGCGGCTGTACATCCTTGGGTCGAATCTTGCATGGCAGTTCCTCTTCCACGTTTATGGACTGTTTTTAAATGGGGATTCCCCATCTATGGCACGCTGCACCTCGTCCCATTGGTACTATTCAAGCGCAATGCGTTCCTTTCGAATCCACTGAAAGTGCTCTGGCGAGCGGCCTGGGGCACGATCCGGAGCTCGGCATTTCTGGCAACGTTTATTGCTACATACCAATGTGAGAACCTCTCGTCGTACTCGCGGTGGTTGACTGAGGTTGGCTTTAGCTTGGTTCTGCTTGAAGCATTATATGTATACTATGTTGTCGTCTCAAACCAAAGTCAAGATACCACCGTTCATACTTGCGTTCCTTGTTTCCAAGTACTCTTATGCAGTTGGTGGACTCGGTGCGCTGTCCATTCTTTTAGAGGAGAAGAGAAGGCGAGGGGAGTTGGCGATGTATGTCCTCCCAAAGGGGCTAGAGAGCGCATGGTTGACTGCCAGAGGGAAAGGATGGGTGTTCAAAACGGGGGAATTCGGGGAGATGATCGTGAGTCTTGATCGGCGATCTCGTTCTGTGTGAGTATTAATGGAAAGTAGCTAACGGCAATTGGAATGGGGATGGTGATGGTGCGTCCATTTGATTTGGAGTGGCACGCATGATAGTGCGGAGCTGATATGAATCTATCCCCTTTCAGAGCACGTACCAGGTATGAGGATTATCGAGGCGATACCTTGTCGGGGACTGACATTCGTACCAGAATGAACCGCAGCATCTTTCAGGCCTAGTCAGGCGTATACTGTACCAATTTATAGGGCCTAACTAATCTTATCGATGCGGGTGTAAACTATTAACCCAGGCTGGGCGGTGTTTGATTGATCATTGAAAATGACAGGTCCGCCGGTACCTTCGCACGATCTGAACAACGTGCAGGATGCTCTGCTGGAGAGCATACCAATAATCCTTCTGATTGATAAACCTTAACTCTAGCTGTGCAAACGTCTCTTACTGAGGACCGAAGGACCAAATCTGACTGGGAGTACAGCGTCGATAACGGGGACTTGCACTGCATTCCAATACCGCGTTGGTCCGTGCAAGGTCCCTGTTTCAGGAAACGTTTTTGGCCTCAGATAAAGGGCAGCGAGTTGACCCTATCTCGTCTACTCCCACCTACCCATAATGCTCGGATTCTTCCAGACACGCCCGGTGATGACGACGACGGAGGAAGAATTTAGTCAAGAAGAGGTGGCATCTCACCCGATCACCCATCTTACTTTGTCCGGCTGACAGCGCGTAGATCGAGCGCGAGATTACAAAGCTCAAGGAGGACTCGGAAAAAGATGTACAGAGACAACTAGAGCAACAACACTTGGCCGAAAAGGAGGACAAGATCAAAGAGGTAGGAATATGCATTCCTCCGAGACTGTTTAATTCGTGCTCATCGTTTGTGAATTTATTCGTGTGCACGTTCTCGTGCGGTGGTGGGGATTAGGAGGTGAAAGGGGAGGTGGAAAAGGTGGAGAAAAAGGTCGAGGATCGATTTGCGTCTGTGCGCAAGGCCAAAGAGCGGGTGAGTGTCCGTGTATCTGTGTATATGCTCGCACCCATCACATGGCAACGGGCCATGCGTCCGTCAAGTCCTGACCAAGGGATGCATAGGCGGGAGGTAACGTCGCTTAGGTAGTTGTTTGAGTGTCATGGATATGAGTAAGGAGGTGGAGCTGGTATCTACATACACAGCGGACAGTTGGGCACAGTCGCTCGACGGGTCGTCAAAGGCTTTATGACACTGCCACTGACCATGTGTCCGGCAACTTTGTCGCATGCATTAGGTAAGCGTTCAAATGAGCTTTGATCAACCCCAGCTAGAAGCACTGCTCCTGAGATCCGCCTTATGGCTATACAGAAGTCCAGTCAAACGAGGAACGGAGCGATCCGTATTTCAACTTCATTGAACAGGTTTGGCCAGCCTTTCATTACTCTCGGGCATCCGCGTCGAGTTTGAGAACCGCCAAAGGCGGGTGTGTTATCTTCATCATATCATAGAAGCTAGTGGTTGATTGTGGCGTAACGACAGCGGTGCAACCGTGTCAACAAATAGTATTGTGTCACATTGCTCCAACATTGCTCCAGCCTCTTTGCTGGTGTCTGTGACTTTGGCAACTTCGTGCGACAAGCACACCGCATGCAAACTGAAAATCAAGCTATGCTGTAATATCGAACCCTACTTCATCATCCCAAGCTTGTCGGCCATCAAAGCTCCAGAATTTGTGCAAGAAAGCCGAGTAAGTTGGGGATAGCGACCCTAAATCAATTCGATCCTATCTTTTCCTCGTAAGTTGTAGAACACTGCCCTGGCATGGTTTGGTATTTTCGGCGCCAGAGCACGTTTGTGTATATGGATCCGAGTGACCCCGCCTCTGACATCTTTGCTCCTTTTTATTCCCTAGGTTCACCTACATCTCGCTTTCTGACCCCAATTCCCGAATAAGTTTCCCCTCCACCCGTAGTATGACTCGTTCTAGATCTGGTAACCTAGACAGCCCCACGCCTGCCTACGTCGTCGGAGCACAGTGCGTCCCACGACCGCTCGTCACTCCAGAACAGGTGCAAGGGCATCTTCGACTCATCAAAATGTTCCACAACCTCAGAAGTACCGTCGAAAAATGCAAAGATCGCCGGATACCCGCGTACGCGGTGCACCTAGACAAAGCTGCCCGCTGGCGGTGGTTCGTGCACCTTGCTGTTGAAAGGTGCATCTTCCCTCCCCTCTCCGTGCTCACACTGTCTGATCTGCGGTCCTGTGGTAAGATTTGAACGATGGGTTCTGTCCCTGCGGTTTGCACCGCTTGAAAAGTTTATCGTGAGACATCTGCCACCGCTGGATGTCTGGATGGTGTGGCACGCCTATTTACTCAGCCCTTGGTAACTGCCCACGATGTCTCACATTTTGGCCCTGGAGCTAAATCGATGCTTGTTAGTTGCTATGCAGAGGATTGTGAGCGTCTCGCAGTGTTGCAACAGCTGCGATTACTCAACATGTTCGTTGTTGGATCAGTAAGCGCATACTCCCTCCGACGATGGGAACACTCCTTTCATGGTGACAGATTGATATAGGCAAAGTCGTGCAAAGAAAACCAAGTCATTCAAGAATGGAAACTTGGTTTACAGACACCGGAACGTCCTTCAATCCGTTCGAAGCCATGGCTGGCGCAGAAACCAGATTCAAGCAATTGTCTTGTCCACGTTGTCGGACCAACGTATATGCGCGTGAGTTGACATTTCCGTCGGAAGCTGCGTGCGCCAGTTCAACGCCACTGTTTCTCGTAGCCTTTATTAATGACGATGGCGCCGGTTTCGCTGAGAAAACGTTCTCGGCCATGTGTCCACTTCCTGGTTGCGGGCTCAAAATTACACACGACACCCTTGCGGTTGCAAAGTTCGTACGTGATCTATCAGGAGATGAAACACAGGAACGTATGGTGGCGTAAGTCCTACATCGGGTTTCGACACGGGCGTTTTAATGATTTCTTTGCGACAGTGGCAGTCTCTTTACTCCATCAGGAAAACGGGATAGACATCATGCAAAGACCATCTGGGATCAGTTGATGCGATCCTCCCACTTTGCCGAGCTGCGCGCTGCATTGTTTGATGAACGACTTGCCAGGTTGGACCGCGTAAAGGAGATCAAAGAGGAAATCGGTTACTCGCTGGAGAGACTGAAAGAGGCTATATCAACCACTTTGGGGAATTGTCCTGCAACCTCGTGAGTGCATTTCCTCCTTTGTCTCGATACGACCTGATGAATCTTCAGGGTGACGAGGGTATTGAGTGCGTATTCCAACGGTAGTCTCTTTTCTATTGATCTGGTAGATGCTGTAGGTGATTATTATCTGTGGTTGCTGCCAGTCTGATTAGTGTACAAGGTCATTCGTCAGTCTGAATTTACGTCACGGATGGATGAATTGGGTTGGTTGAAATCAGGTGCCCTTCGTGACGCAAGCGGACAAGAGATTCTAGAACACTCGGTATTGCGATATCATGCGTATGTACCTATTCATGGTTTCAGGCACGTCCTGATGATTCTGCCAAGCAGCTTTCTGGATTTGATGACTGTGCACCCGAACTCCTTGCTTGTGCCCACTCTGGATATCGATCTAGTATGGCATACCCACCAACTCATGGCAAGTCGGTATATCGTCGATTGTGAGACGTATGTTGGCCATTGTGTGGATCAGTGAGGAATTGTCTGGGTCCCTTTTACGCTCCTGATTCCCGTCCTAGCGCACTGAGCATTACAGAAAGCCGCCTCTCCTCTGCATTCGATGATACTTGTCGTGCTTGGCAGGTAGGAGGGACTCGATTCATATTTAGGGTAAGGTCAATGACTGTCTCGCCTAGGCGCGCTTCCAAGTTTCGTATATGCAATGCGGATGCCCTGTCCCGGACGGGATGCAGATGCATAAGTTTGTGCGACTCTTTCGGTATTGTACTCGCGGCCGCTCGCAATTATGGATAGACCTCCATCCAGGGCACCTTCCCGCAACGCACCCCAGCGCACACAACGCCTTGTTGACGTTCCAGACCGTAGGCACAGGCACATTCGGAAAGATGTACCATACGCATGGGAAGCGCAAGGAAGGGGTCCGATCACGGTCGAGTTCGCCCACGCCCCGTCGGGAGCGAATGCGTAAGATATCTGTGCGTGGGACGCTGTTGGATCCGAACGGAACCCTGCCGGTGCGGTCACCTGGTACGTTTTGACAGGAGCACTGCCTGCGCTGTGACGTTCCCGCAGACCGCATGACTGTTGTTGTTTGCATTATATGTCAGAGATTATTTGTATGGCTGCCACGACAGGTGTACCGAATATGAGTATACCCCATTTTTGTGCTTGTTTTCCTCCTCGGCTTAGTTTCCGACTCAGATCTCGCTCCTAGCGGACGTACGCCGCTGAACGTATGTACGCCGCCTACTTCGGCCCGGGCTCGCAGGTTACATACATGCACCGTTTTGGTTTTGAGTCCTTTTGGCAACAGGTCACACGATAAAGATGGTGATTGAAGAAGGCACTCGCAAACACCCACTTGCTACCGCACTCTTCGGCCCATTTTCATACATCCGTCCTCCAAACGGTATCCGAACCATCGCCACCTGATTGACTAGTGATCGGGAGCGTCATCACGATGACCAATATCATTGCCCAGTTCGCAGCACTCTTCGTAACGGGTGTGTCGATCAACACTACGGCCCCGTCACTTGGATTCCCGCAGGCGCTGCAGCAGTCGTGGGCGCAGTACGCACCATGGTTCCCTGCGGCGGTATATGAACTGCCGCCGTCGGGGTGCGACGTGGTACAGGTGCGTTTCCGTGTCACTGCCCCAGGGAACATCTTCAATTTGACCTCGACAGGTCAATTTGGTGAGGCTCTTTTGAGTTTCCACCCAGAAACTCATCTCACAGACGATCTTGGGGTGGGGAAAATAAGTTGCAGCGCCACGGCGCGCGGTACCCGGTGAAGGATGTCGACAAGGCAATCCGAAAGAGCGTGAAAAGGCTTAAACGGGCGAAGAAGTTCAAGGATCCTAAGCTGGCGTTCGTTGGAGAGTATGAATATACGCTGGGGACCGACGATCTAGTTTCATTTGGAGCGGCGCAGTATGTTCCGTTTCCCATACTTTTTCTGGTCTCTTCTATTCCACCGCTCATATCCGTTTCTGTACCTTTTTTGTTGGATCATCAAAGGTCGTTTGATGCAGGACAAGAACATTTTGTGCGGTATGCAGCTCTGGTGGACGAATACTCCCTTCCATTTGTGCGTGCTTCGGAAAGTGGTCGTGTGATCGATTCTGCACGGAATTGGAGCGCTGGTGAGAGATACCGACATCCTTTTTTGAAAGGACGTGTTCCTCACACATCTCAGGCTTTGCATATGCGAGCAAGCAGAAATACGTTCCAAACCTATCCGTGATCATCTCTCAGTTGGTCAGTCTCATTGTGGTCCTTCGTAGTGCTTCTTGACACATACCGCTAGGGAAATGACACGCTGGACGACAAGATGTGTCCACAAGCAAGCAAGCCTGCCAAAGAGACCAAAACATGGAGAGATGTGTTCGCACCGGCGATTGCTAAACGCATCAATGCCAAGGCGCCAGGCGCGAGACTGAAAAAGAACGATGTAGTAAATTTAATGACGCTCTGCCCGTTTGACACGGTAGCACACGAGACACCTAGCCCGTGGTGTGACCTATTCACCTCCAAAGAGTGGGTGTCGTATGAGTATTATGGCGATCTCAATGATTATTATGGGAATGGGTAAGCGTTTTATCGCCACCGTTATCAATGCTGTTCATTGAGCGCTTCTACCCCAAGATACGGGCATGAACTTGGACCTGTGCAAGGGGTTGGATACGTCAACGAATTGCTCGCTCGCCTGACTGGTGAACCCGTTCAAGACGAGACACAAACCAACCATACGCTCGATGATTCCCCGATCACGTTTCCTCTTGATCGGACCTTTTATGCCGACTTTTCGCACGACAACCAAATGATTTCAATCTATAGTACGCTCGGACTCTTCGAGCAGCCACACGACCTTAGTCCCACCCGAATGTACAAGGAACGCACCTGGAAAGATTCGTTGTTGGTGCCATTCTCGGGAAGGATGGTCACGGAAAAAATAGTGTGATGGAAGCAGTGTCAAAAGGCAAGGCGAGTACGTGCGGGTGCTGGTCAACGATGCGGTACAGTCGCTCGCGTTCTGTGGCGCATACGGAGACGGACTGTGTACGCTTGTCAACTTTGTGGAGAGCCAGAGTTACGCGCGGAATAATGGGGAGGGGGACTGGGCCCGGTGTTTCGAGTAGCAAAGATGAAAGCTGGCGTCGAAACGTACACTATTGGTATCGAAACGTTTTACTGTGGCACCCGGGCCTTTTTTCAATTGTTTCACACTTGTTCGCTTACGCTTCCATTCGAAATATCCGATAGCACAGCACGGTGCTTATCTACCTGAGTTATCGGTTCGCCCAGGCTCGTGCTGGGCTGCATGCATCTACGTGAGAATGTTCAACGGAGGTCACCCAGTCACGCGTCGCACGATAGCAAGATGAAGAACTGACGGTGCTTGCAAACACCTCCTTGCTTCCACACCCTTTGGCCCGCTTTTATGCATCTGTTCGACCATTGCCAGCTAATTGACTAAATGATTCGGAGCGTTATCACAATGGCCAACATTGTCGCCCACTGGTTCGCGGCACTCCTTGCAACGGGTGTGTCGGTCAACACTACGGGCTCGTCACTTGGATTCCCGCTGGTGCTGCAGCAGTCGGGGGCGCAATATGCACCATGGTTCCCTGGGGTGGTATACGAGCTGCCGCCGTCGGGGTGCGACGTGGTACAGGTGCGTTTCCGTTTCAAACGCCACATCTTTGAATTGACCCTGGCAGGTCAATCTGGTGAGGCTCCTCTGAGTTTTCACCCAGAAACGCATCTCACAGACGCTCTTTGGGCGGGGAAAAACAGCTACAGCGTCACGGCACGTGGTACCCTGGGAAGCACGCCAACAAGGCAATCCGAAAGAGCGTGAAAAGGCTCAAGCGGGCGAAGAGATTCAAGGCTCCTGAGCTGGCGTTTGTTGAAAAGTATAAATATACGCTGGGGACAGACGACCTAGCTTCATTTGAAGCGGCGCAGTATGTTTTGTTCCATAACTATTTCTCCTATTCCACTGCTCATATCCGTTTCTCCATCTTTTTGTTGGGTCACCCAAGATCGTTCGATGCAGGACAAGAACATTTCGTACGGTATGCAGCTCTGGTGAACGAATACTCCCTTCCATTTGTGCGTGCTTCGGAAAGTGATTATGTGATCGACTCCGCAGGGAATTGGAGCGCTGGTGAGAAATGCAAAAATCCTTTCTTGAAAAGGATCTATTCCTCATGCATCTCAGGTTTCGCGTATGCGAGCAAGCAGAAATACTTCCCAAATCTATCCGTGATGATCTCTCAGTCGGTCAGTCTCACTGCGGTTGCCCGTCCTTCGTAACGCTCCTTGACACATACTGCTAGGGAAGTGACAGGCTGGATGACAGGATGTGTCCGCAAGTAGGCAGGCGGGCCAAAGAAATCAAAGCATGGAGGGACGCGTTTGCACCGGCGATTGCTAAACGCATCAACGCCCTGGCACCAGGCGCAAAATTGAAAAAGAAAGATGTAGTAAATTTAATGACGCTCTGCCCGTTCGACACGTTAGCACGCGAGACACCTAGCCCATGGTGTGACCTATTCACCCCCGAAGAGTGGGCATCGTATGGATACTATGGCAATCCCAAAGATTACTACGGGAGTGGGTAAGCGTTTTATCTCCGTCGTTACCGTTGTCGTCCATCGAGCTCTTCCACCCCAAGATATGGGTATGAACTCGAATCTATGCAGGGGGTCGGATATGTCAACGACTTACTTGCTCGCCTCACTGGCCAACCCGTTCAAGACGAGGCACAAACCAGCCACACCGCCAATGATTCTCTAATCACCTTTCCTCGTGATCGGACCTTCTATGCCGACTTTTCGTATGTCAATCAAATGATTTCAATCTATAGTGTGCTCGGACTCTTCATGCAACCGCACGACCTCAACCCTACCCAGGATCGCACTCGGAAAGATGCGTCGTTGGTGCCGTTCTCGGGAAGGATGATCACGGAAAAAATTGTGTGTGATGGAAGCAGTGTTAAAATGCAAGGCGAGTACGTGCGAGTGCTGGTCAACGACGTGGTACAGTCCCTCGCGTTCTGTGGCGCATACGAAGATGGACTGTGTACGCTTGCCGACTTTGTGGAGAGCCAGAGTTACGCGCAGGAGGGAGACTGGGTCCAGTGTTTCGAGGGACAGGGATGACAGGCATGTGCACCATCCATGTGCACCATCGTTATTGTTACTATGCTGTTTGTACTAGGAGAGACGTGCCAGCTGATTGATTCGCTGTGACATGGTGCGCAGTGTGAACAAAGAACTCACAACTACCGGGATCGTTGCACGACTTTATGATCCGAAGAACGAGTGATGCATTCATCTGCGTGCTTCAATACATGCAGGGCTTGGAACGAGAGAAATCACCCAACCGAGCTACAGCGTTTGGTAACCGCACACTCACCGTTAGGCTGCCGCCGCGATGATGCGGTTCCCCTCGCGGGCCCCTCATCCCCTTGTCGTTGTTGCGTGATAATGGCGGTGGTGTGTCATTGTGCAGCCCTGCCTCGTCATCGCGTGGTGGACCAGTCGTTGGGCAGCCCTTGTCAACCTTGTCATCGGGGCGATGTCCCCATTGCCCTCCTTGGTGTGGTAGTGGTAAGCGCACCGTTGCGCCGCCTTCGATGCGTAACAATACTTCGCCAAAGACGGAAGGTGCTGGAACCTTCAAGTAATATTCAAAAGTGTTCGAGCTATGGTCTCATTCCAAGTCACGTCACGGTGGGGGCATGACGGGCTTCCATACTCGGCTGCCTCTTTTAGACAAGACTGGTCACCGCTAGCGAGCAAGGATGCGATTTACGCGCCTTTCCTGATTGGCAGTCAAACACAGTATGTAAATTCCCGAGGAAATTAGAGGGTGAAGAAGTCAGGCGATTCGTCTATATAGCATGACCTGAACCGCAGCTCACTCCCCAGGATTTCCCCTCATCCTATTGTGTCACAATGACGAATCTCGTTGCCCACGCCGCACATCACGGGTTTAACAAATTTCTTACAAGACCTTTATAAGACCTTACAAATGCTGTAATAAGTAAAATACGCACAAATCCTTATAATGGTAGGTCCTATAGCAAAAGACCACCACACCGACAGACATGTGACACTTGTCACTTTCTTATGTGAATGGCCAAGGTCCATATAATTTATG
>JBBPTV010000030.1:0-79119 GCA_038094275.1 Tubosaeta brunneosetosa
AAATATCTACGCAGGCCCTCCGCCCAGAGCCAGCATACCTCCGCAAGCCCCCTCGTATGATTGACTATACCCTCCGCGGGCCTCATCGATTCCAGGACATGGCTCACAGGGCTCCCCATTTGCACCCGCTGGGGCCCGCAGGTGGGCAGTCCACCTACACCACACCCGCAACCTCCGCATGCCCCATGAGCCCACTGCTCTGATTTGTGATGGGCCAGCGGGCCTGCCCATCACATTCCGCATAAATCACAAGCGGGCCCACCTGTATGTAAGAATCCCTGCCTTAATTCATTGGCGGGCCCGCAGCGGGCTGGCCATCTCAAAGGTGAAATTGTCAGGACGGGCCAGCCATCTCATACGTGATAATGTGGCTACATTATGTGGCAATGCAGCCCACTGCCACCACCACCATAACTGCAAGGACAACTCACGAGGGCGAGGGTGCGTAACATCACACCACCACCACAACGCCGACGACGAGGGCGCGGTGTGAAACAGAGCACCTGCACCACCACCACCACTACGGTGACAATGAGGGCAAGGGTACGCAACTGTGCACCCACCATGACAGCGCCAACAACGAGGGTGATGAAGGCGAGGGTACGCAATGGCACACCCACCACCACAGCGCTGATGATGAGGGCGTAGGGGCACAACGACATGCCTACTGCCTTGAAAACTACAGCAACAGGGTGGCGGGAGGCAGCGGTCTGCCTGTCACCACCACGCGACAACACGGAGGGCAAGAACTGCACAACAGTGCACCACCACTCCACCGTGACGACAACGAGGGGCGAAGCGGCATGCCAGCGGGGGCAATGCACGACATGCCCACCACTACCATGACGAAGACGACAGTGGCAGGGACGACAAGGTCACACAACCGTGCGCCCACTGCAGCCAGGACAGCAAGGGTGCCATTGCCCCCATTGCGACGTTATCACCCACGTCTACTGCGCCATCGCCTACGGACGATCAGATAGGCAGGTGAGGGTTGCGCAACGGCATACCACCACCATATGGTGACGAGGAGTGGGGGCAGCACCAGTGTGACGACATTGACAGGGCAGTGTATGTGGTGCCCACAACAAGAAGGGGGGTTACCCATCCCGTTGCTCAGATCCAGGGCAACACGGAGTATCATTAGTACTATGACAGACTACTCTCACATTGGATTCTATTACTTGATCATTTAAGACATAAGCATGTATTGAACTCCCTTTGCAAGGCTTGTGGCGAGACAAAAGAGTGCTAGTGGGAACCTGTTTTTCGAACGCAGCAGGACGAAAAGCGGTGGGAACCCCTTTTCTGAAGTGCGGCGACCTCTTTTTCGGAGCGCGGCAAGACAAAAAAGCGCGGCGGAATAAATGTGCAGATATAACGTCATAATCCAGTAGTACTGGTAAGTATACACAACTTGCCTGCCCGGCGTCAGCTGGCTCTGAGCTGTCTGTGCCTTATTTACCAACTATGTTCCTGGCCGCGTTATGGCCGAGTTCTTAAATTCGTGTGGCATGCTCTGTCAAAAGAATTCGTCCGCACTACCAAGATACTAGGTCTCAGAGATGAACCATCTCCTTACGCTCACCGTCGTTGCCTCGTCTGTCGTTGGCAGCCATGCAGGCTTTTCCAGACGCCATCAATGTCCAGAGACGTTGCGCAATGCAAGCGTGCGCTCACCTCTTCTGTCCCATGGCACTGTAGTAATTCAGATCAAAGTTGATCGCGAACGAGCTGCAGTGCAAGTTTTGGAACGCGACTTCCGGCATGTACAACAGTGGCGAGCTCTGGACTGACGCCGTACGTACCGTGACTTGCTGTCATGATGCCTTGCTGACTCGTCAAGTAGAACACTCTGGAAGACCTGCATAACCTCATGCTTGCGACGGGCAGTAACGCGTTTGAGAACGCCGCCGACAATTCGTACATTGGACGGGCTGCCTTGAATCCACACACAAACTGGACCTCGTTCTTTGGCGGAAGCTATGACGACGCGCAGGTATGTGTTACTTGTCCCGAACATCCACGGAAAGTGACGTCCTAGGGAGTGGGTCATACTCGCGTTATGGAAGGTTAGTGATTACAAGGCGTCTCGCGGCGTGGACTGCACTGGATATATGGTAGGCTGGGTTTGTTTCGTATCGCGTTTTATCTCATTTCTTTCATCGCAGTCTAGTTCTCTTGCGATATACGACATGGTTGCGGCAGAGTGGGATAATACCTGCGGGGGTGGTGGTGAGTTCTTGTGTGTCTGGCATCCCTATCGACCGACCCTCGTTAGTCTGGTGGTCTAGCGCGCACAAGTACAAGAACGCGATCACCAACGAACTCTTTCTCTTGACGTCGGCGGAAGCTTACTTGAGAACCGGAAATACCACGTATCTTGCAAATGCTGTCAAAGTAAGCCGGTCGTTTTCCATTGCATTGGAACACTATTGACGGATGTGAACAGGAATACGAATGGTGTACGTCCGTCGACCAAGCGAGGTTATGTACCGTCAATTCATACGCGTTGACAGTGTCCGCGTCTGGCATGCAAGGTCCAGACGGTTTATTCAACGACGGATTAGACTTCAGCACATGCAAGAACAACGGACAGGTACGGTCATCCGCCTGGTGCTCCCCCCGCTGACGCTCATACCACAGACCGCGTGGACATACAACCAAGTCCGCCCTTGAGACAGTCCGTCCTCACCGAGCTCACCCTTCTTTTCCAACAGGCCGTCATCGCATCCGGACTGGGTGCGCTCTACGTCGCACACGGCGCCAACACGACGTTTCTCCAACAAGCCCAAGTCAGTTTAAACGCCACGATACACAGCGCGCTCACCCGCGATGGCGTGCTCAAAGAATCCTGCGACGACGCCCGATCCGGCGGTTCCCTCTGTGACCACGATCAGGTGCGCCCCGGGTCCCTCCGCGCATGCTGACGTTGTGGTGACCCCTCTGGCCGTTTTTGTTTTTGTTTTCGTGTTGCGATCGCGCTGGATAGCAACTGTTCAAGGTGAGATACGCGCGCCTTGTCGCACGGCGATCTCATGTTGGCGCGGTTTGCAGGGGTTGTGGATGAAACACGTTCAGTACTTTTTGGACCGGGCCAACGACGCGTCCATCACCGCCAGGTATAGTGCTTTCTTGGGATCGCAGTATGCGGCGGTGTATCACAACGCGATGAACGTGACGCACGACGTGGGCTCGGTGTGGTATGCCCCAGACCAGGGCGGATCGGAATGGGGACCGCAGCCATCTGCGAGCGGTCTCGAGGCCGCTGTCTCGGCCGCCAAGGTACATGAGACTTGTGATAATCGAGATCGAATCAACTCACAATTTGTCCTAGTATGGACCTTGTCAATCAGAACAGCAATAGATCCATTCATTTGAGAGAAAGCAACACCGTCCACACAGAAGAAAGAATATACAGAAAAAGTAACGAAAGTAGCGTTGAGATATCGTACATAAATATTCCACAATATTCCTGACGCGCAGAGGGCGAAAGAAAACCAAGGCAATTAGGAGCTCTATTAAAAATGGGTATCGAATACCATACGTTACTGCCACTGACCGCCGTCTGCCAGTTCTCGACGATGAAAACGTGAACCGCTGACAACAGGCACGGACGACTGCTCGTCCGCTTCGGAGATCGTGTCTTCCTCGGCACCGCGTTCCTTCCGTCGTAACGTCCCCGAACGGGCAAGATCATCTTCTGGCACGTTACTCCCGAGTGCCCTCTCCAGCGCCTTTTCGCCTCTCTTCTTCAACCGGAGACTCATCCCAAATTGGAGTGAATCAATGTAAGACCCGTATTTGACGATTTCGGCCAACAGGTACTGCGACTTCTTCTCCCAGTTGCTCTGCGCTCTGATCCCATTGGCCGACCGAGGCTCATACTAGACCCATTCGTCAGCCAGGCGCAGATGGGCAGGAACCCGCTACTCACCAGGGCAACCATGGGCTCGCGCAACTCGTTGTGATGCTTCAAATCCATTTTCAGCATTCCCACATACTTTTGCAACGCTTCCAACTGCGTCTCCTCGTCGTGTATACTCGATATCATCGGGGGTATCGGCGGCTTCCAGTCACTGATCGTCGTCCTGTCTTTCCACGGCGAATACGGCGCCCGTACAGTCGACACACCGTCTCGCCACCCAAACTTGCTCCGGTTGCTCCGACCGCTACGTATGCTCAGGGTATCTGAGCGGTCGAGGTCCCGGGACAGATCGTTCTCTGAGATCGAACGCGGGTGTGTGTCCGAAACGCGGTTCCATCCATACTCCATGTTGGAGACACCGCCTGCGAGCGGCTCTTTACTCGTCCGGGCGGCCCAGTAGTTGCACGTCGACACCCACTCGTTGACGAGTTCTTCTGTACCAGCCTGGTAGAAATAAACGCCGCCGTTGGCGAGGGTCAACACCATACAATGAGGCCGCTGCCTGTTGTAGCCCGGGGGTGGGAGCGCGTGCGCCAAGGAATGCGCGAGGTGGACAGTCCCAACCGGCGTCGCGTTTTCCTATGCACGTTCTTTAGTCGTCCATCACATCCAAAGAAACACGTACGAGCCAGTTACCACCACCCACAATGCCACCCCCACCTCCACCATGTTCTCCAAACGTAAACATGCTCAGCTCGCCACGTTGGATGACCACAAAGACGTCGAGCCAGTTCTTGGACCTGGCACGTTTCCCGGCAGATTCCCAGTACTGCTTGCGACACAGCATGCCCTCCTTTGCCCAGGGCGCCCCGAGCAACGCGAGTTCCTCGTCCGTGATGCTGATCGTAGTAGAACCCGATTCATGGCTTTGGAAACTACGTTCTTCGTCTTCTTGCGTTTCACGGATGATCGTGTGGGACAGGTTGGACGCAAAACCAAGCGCAGGCGTGAGGAACGTAGCCATGGAACTATGCATCCCCTAGAATCGAGGTTAACGAAAGCTAGGGGTGAGGGAACGTGGCTTACGTCGTGTGTCGAGGTCGCAAAGCTGGGTGATGGGCTGGCCCGTCCGTCAATACTGCTGCCACTACTGTATGGGCTGTACGGCGCGCCAAGGATAGATTGGATTCCTCGAATACTTCCACGTTTCAACGTTGTCAGTCGATCAGGAGGCCCTCGCAAGCTTCGACTCCGTGCCATGGGATGATGGGCTACACAAAGCCCGGTAAGCATAACCGGGTGAGTCACTCAAGGGAAACGAACCGATCGGTTGCAGAATCTGTTGGCTCTTGATAGCCACATACATGTCCTACCATCAAATCAGCCAAACACGCCGTATCAAACCCAACAACATACCTTGAGCAGCCCCTCCATCTCCACCTCCCAATTCCGGTCATAGATCACTTGGGAAGGGGGCGTGCTAGACGGCTTCGACTCCACAGGCGAGTGGTGGAACGACGTGGTGCTACTGTTGAGCGACGGCTGCAGAGCAGACAGCGCAGCAGAAGATAGCGCCGCAGAAGATACGAACGTCTCTTTGGAGATGCTGTTCCAACTCGCAATACTACCGCTCCGCTTGGAACGCGCCGTCGATTGGGTCTCGGTCCCTTCCGAATTTGTACCCCGTCCACTGCTGGTATCATCTAGGTCTAAATCTGTCGAGGAAGCGTAGCGTTGAGGATGAAGCTGCATCTGAATGGCAGCCATGGTGTTCCGCACGAACTGGTTTCGGGACATGCGACTCGTGATATCGGCCACATGAAGGTCAGTATTAAGCAACAAGAGCGAATAGGTGACCGCATGGACGACACCTACGAACGTATGAGCCACCAAACGACAACAGCGAGACACCACACGCACTTGCGTTCACATACGGACGCACTGGGTTACAGTCCCAAAAACGTCTACTAAACCCTTCAAGGATACGATCCACCTGTTGTGTCTCAGCCTTGAGATAAAGCTTGGAACATAACCGTCTGCGCGTTCCAACATCAGTCCCGACAGCCCATCTCGCTAGCGCCACGCACCTAAATGCATTATCCAATCTCAGTCCCGCAAAGTCGAAATAGTCCATATAATATCGAAGGGTGATTTTGTTGATCGAACCACTATTCAAGAATAGGTGAGCATGTCTCCATACATGCGCAACACACGTACTGGCCACCCAACCACTCAGCAATCTTGTCATTGGCCAAAAACGTCTCGTCTTCTTGATAACAACGCGCAGCCAGCTCCTTGCCGTGCTCTTCTGGACCCTGTGCTTCCTCCTTGTCCTTGCGCGAAAACGACGGATTGGACGCAAACCGAGGGAGTGCCAGATCGTTGACCATAAGCTCGTTCGAGCCGGCCGTCAACATCATCGCTACGACACACATCAGCCAACATGGCCAAAAGGACGCGCGAGACGTACATGTGTGCGCGTCATCGTTGGATGGGATGAGCGATGGCTCCGATGTTGACGCTGTAGAATGGTGCACACGCAACCTCGACGTATCGCGGTACGACGACTGCATCTGGCTTCCATACCCCTTGTAGCGCAACGGACTGGACCCATGCTTGAGCACGCGTGGCGCACCTAGCCCCATCCCCTGCTGGTGGGGCCCAGACCCCGAACGCGAACGGACGGGTGTCCGGAGGGATGATTTGCGAGGGGGCACAATCGGCTCGGCAAGCGAAGCCCTGGACAGGCCAGACGGCTCCGTTGATAAGGTTACAGGAGGGGTGACAGACACAAGTGCCGATAGGGAGGACTTGCCCACCGCGGATGAGGCATGTGCCTGGCACAAGGGCGATGACGCAGCTCGACGGCCAACTGTCGATGGGTCCCGGAGATCGAGCAGCGACGATCCTGATTCAGGGTCCAGCGTGGACAGCACGCCTTTGAAATCGCTGAGTATGCCATGCAGCGAGGATGATGAGTCCCAGGCTTGGCCGGGCCCCTTTGGGGGTAGAGTAGGTGCAGGAGACTCGACGCTTAATTTGAATATATCGAGGTCGCTGACGCTCATACTTCGGCGCTTTGCATGACCCATGAATTTCCCATCTGCTGTCAACGGCCGTTCGGAACGCTCGTCGGGAGAGGGCGTACGTCCCTTTATCCGAGATATCGGATCAACCACGACAAGTGAGCTCACGTCGGAGTCGTTACTAGCACGGTCCATCGGTCCGGCATGTATGGGCGGTAAAGGCTTTTCACTTTGTGGAGGTGGCTGTGAGTTCGTGAAGACGTCTGTAACGGGTGAGAGTGCGTCCCCGGGCAACGGTGGCACGGGGGGGATAAAACTGTTGAACAGCGAAGGCCGTGTCGAGGGTGACGGCAGCGAGGCGTCCGTGCGCTGTCGCAGGCAATCAATACGGAATCACACACTACAAGTCCAAAGACGTACAGAGCGGTCGCGTGTGGTCGACTGTCCAAGCATTTTACCCAAAAACGCGCTCGTCTTGGCCTTGACAGAGTTTTTCGTAGACTGCGGCGAAGGAGAAAGACGGTGAGCAAACATGGTCCGACCACGAAGAACAAAAGACAAACCTTGTCGGAGTCGACCCTGGAGGTCGTTCTAGACCGGGGGCTAGCCATGACCCAGTCGGATCCACTTGGGCTGACGGGATCCTTGGAAGGCTTCGCCTGTTTGGACGCAGAGGTGATCGACAACTTGGGTGGTAAAGGCGACTGTGTGTTGGTCGCCGAACGAGGCCGGGCAGACGAGTGTTGCTTTGAGCTGCCAGTCGGCAAAGGCGGAGGGATGTCTGGCCGCTTTTCCTTTTCTTTTTGTGCAGCGGCTAGTGCAGGAGGCACGACTCCACCCCTCTCTTTTGCCTTGCGCATGAGAGTAGCGAGGTCGGGGCTGCTGGACGTGCCGGGAGATCGATAGATGGAACGTCGTTTGGTCTGCATGTCGGGGTCTTCAGCGTCATAGAAGACTTCGTTAGAGGAGGAAGAAGAGTGAGGTTGGGCAGAGTAGGGAGCAGGGTTGGGAGAAGGGGTAGGGGGGACAATGATGGGTGTTGGTGGTTGCTGGCGAATTGTTCTTTGATCGTCGCGCCTTGGCGCGTCGGTACCGAGGGCGTTTACGTCGAGGCTTTCTCTAATGAGGACAGTCCCACCGTTGCGGAGGGCCAGCTCAAAGTCGTGTTCTGTTCGCGAGAGCCGTCGGTTGATCTGTGTTACGTCCTTGGATGCGACGGGCTGGAGACCGGTCGTGTATGAAGGCACCGGAGTACGCGGTGATGGGGTCGCATTCCTGAAAAACGATGCCAGATTGACAGCCACGGTCGGGATGTTGTCGTCGTCGTCGTCGACCAAGCGCATTTGTTTGTGGTCCCGACCACCAAACTAACTAATCCTACATCTAAAGCTGGAATAAAATTATGGGCAACATAGTACAGCATGGGAGATTAAACGAAAATGAAGAAGAAAAAAGGCGCGAATAATCTAGGACCAGTCAACATCTACATGGCAAGATCCACCCAAATCTCCAAGACTCCAGCTGCCACATAACATTAATGCTCCACCTCAGAGTGCAGATTCGTTCCCTTTACGTGTTATAGGCGAAGTGGGCAGTCCAGTCGAGGTCCGCCGCTGCCTCTTCACCGCCGCCGTGCCTGCCGTTTGCGAGGTCCCGTTCACCCCCCGATTCGGTGTCCCACGTATCCCAGAGATCCCGTTAGGAAGCGTGTTCGTGGTGGCAGAACGAGGTCTGCTGGAGGCAGCGATCTTGGGCAGCCCTGAACCACCGCCCTTGCGAGAATTGCTCCCGTTTGGCGCACCGGATGCCCGGTTTCTTCAGAGACGGATGAATACAACACACGATCGGTGGGAGTAAACTCACCTCTTCTTGATGACATCGGTCTTGAGTGACAGTGGTCGCACGACACCATGCAGTTTCTGTACGACAGATGAGCATTCATCCGTAGAACGACAAGGACGCCACTCACATAGAAGAGACCACAAGCATTGCCTGTCACAAACTCGTCAATCATACTTGCATCAAAGATGGACATGGCCACGTACAAAGGGGCTGGCCCTCTGGGTCACGTCTCCACAGCGGTGTGGTCAACGTCTTGCAGTTCGTACATGACGTGGGTGGCTGGTCGGCGTCATCGCTACTGCCCTTGCCAGCAGTAGCACTGCTACTACCCTCGGTTGTCAATTCAGGGGTGCTCGTTTCTGATCTAGAAACGGCGGCCGTGGTATTAGCCGTGGACTTTCTTCGTTGCATCCCTTGGGCAACACGATTCGTTGATGATATCTTGCGACTGGGTAAGCGGGGGTTGGGGGCACCATTACCACCTTCGGCGGATGGGGGGGATGATGCAGTTGACGTGACATAGGGTTCAGGCGAGGCAGTCGACGAGGGAAGGCCGTTTCCCCAATCGCTTGTCGGGCTTGCATGATAGCTTTGCAAAACCATTTCCCCGTGTTCCACAGGCAGGATCTGGGTTGGATCAACGTGGGTATAAGGCCCTTGACCCAGATTTATGCCCGCATCCAGAGATGGGTACTGAAGCCCAAAGAATTGGCGATAGTCGACGCTGTCTTCGGGTGCGAAGCTGCCAGCACCCAAGTGTTGAACGTAACCCTCTGCCATTGCTCCGTTGGCAGTGACGGCACCAGTGGGGACGACCTCGTCGACACTGGGAGAGGAGCCCACAGAAGGAGTATAAGTAGTTCCACTCAGTGAGTGCGGCGCAGAATCATGGAAGTGCAAATCGCATGCTCTCGCGTTCTCGGCAGAATGGTCAGTTCGTGGGAACTCATGATGCGATATGACGCTTCCTGACGAAGTGAAGTCGAACATGCCGCCCTCAAATGCCGGAAAGCTGAAGTTGAAAGTGGTGGATGGGAAGGAACCACTGTCGACGTACCGATCCGCCTCTGGAGGTTTCATCGAACGTGGGTTACCTTGGACGATGGAGGGATCGGCACGCAGTATACTCTCTGCATGCGGTGCGTCAGCACGCCGCTTCTGGCCCGCGATGCTATCTGGAGACAAAGGTTTACCATTGACTTGGTGCCGACCACTTGGGCCGCTGAAGAGACCTTCACGTTCCACTGTGTGATCAAAGCTTGTTTTACGCACGTGTCTTGGGAAAGCGCGGGGATTCGATGCATGGTCGTCAAGGGGGAACTTGAAAGGCCCGTGGAGGCCGAAAGAGGGGAGGGATGACGAATGGAAAGCAGGAGTGTTGAGTGCGGACAAGGAATGATCAAATTGATTAACGTCAACATTGTCATGATTAGGACTTCTAAACGTAGAAGCCTCATGGCCCGCCTTCCCTTCATGGATGGCAGATAGTGCGGAGCGCATGGGTGCTGCAGATGTCGCAGAAGGACGGGAGGAAGATAGGGTGGAAGCACTCGGTATCCGGATGCTGGGCGGTGAGGCAACTTCCACCGAGCGGCGAGTAGATCGCTCAGGAGATTTGTTTGGGCGTTCGTGCACACTAGGAAACGGATACCGAGGGTCAAACTGAGCGTACATGCCAAGCTGATCACACGTGGGCGGCGGCCGTGAGCGAGAACGACTCGAGGGTCGCCAGTCCATGGAAATGCGAGATCTCGATCTACTTATGGCGCGCCAGTCCATGGGCTCGGTGCTGGGGCTGAATAAGCACCAAGAGGGACGCTGAAGGAGACCACGTACTCGTCGTCCTCTGTGCTGTCTTGGTTAGTACCGTCAAAGCCGACGACCTGCACCTTTCCTTTTCCCTTTGCCACAGGTCGCCCTCTCTCTTCGACAATGGGCGACGGGTCGAGTTGTGCGAGGGAAGGGCTTGGGAAAGAGTTTTCGGTCTTGACGCGAACGTCTATGTGAAAGGGAGAAGGTGCATCCTCTTGCTCTTTTTTCTTTTTGAGGGCAAGAGCCATCATGCGCCAGGTGATGTTTTCCATTCTCTGGGCGTGCGGAAGGCTGGCTTTGGTGCGTGCAAACATCTTCCAGACCTGAGTTGCAAGCGGATCCTGCTTGGCCAATTTCTCGGGGTCTGTTTCATCCAGTGACAGGGGAATGGACTGGATGTCTGGGGAGCCTGATGGCTTTGGAGATGCAAAAGGGGCAGAGGTAGGGTCGTTGATGGAGGCGGCAAAGAGATCGTCAGAAAAGAGGTCTGATAGAATGGCAGACTTTGAGTCGATGGTAGTGGAAGGAGAGACATGGAGGGGCGATGGATCTGAGGGGACGATGGGGTTCTGCGGTATGGACAGATGTGAGAGTGGGGAATATACGGGGGAAGTGGGATGTGGGGATGAAGAGGTGGGGGACATCCAAAGGGAGGGGGGTATGCCGACATTCGAGCGCTCAATATGGTGGTTGTAGGCGAGAGCAGTAGGTATTGAAGGGTTCGTAGGAGGATCGGGTCTGTGCGGATTTGATAGGGGATGATCGAGATTCTGAGATGGTACGAGTCATGTGATCAAATCAAGTTGCGCAGACGAGGACTTACGGACGACTGTATGCGGTGCGGTTTGTGATGATGGAGGGAGGGATCGTGGTCGTGAGCGGAGAGCTTTGGGGAAGGAAGATGTTTGGCGTAAGGTAATGGGAGCGACCACGCGGCGTGATCGCTGCTGTAGTCTGAGGCGGGATCGCGCGAGGGGAGCGTGCGGGATGAGCCCTGGGGCAGGGACGAGGAAGGGAGAGGGAAGACGCCGTTGGCAGCGAGGTTTGCGAACACGGCTGGCGTTAAAGGAGCCGAGAATAGATTATTCCAGTCATCGTTTGGGATGGAATTCATCGCAGTATGACTGTGAGATGAGTGTCAGATGGGCTGGCGAGAGGAGAGAAGGAGGAACATACGGACGGGACGACGATGAACGTCTTGCGGACGAAACGAAATGGGGTTAAAACGAAAGTGTTGATGTTGCTCAGAGTCAAAGGGACAAATGCAAGGCACCCAGCGCCAGCGCCATTTATGGAATTGCGACCCCCTTCGCACAAATTCACATGTTCTACCAAAAGTGTTCGGGGTCCTTCCTGTTTTACATCCTCATGGCTCATTAGTCACGTGACCTTATGTCATGGTGTTAGCAGTCCTCCTCGATGTCCCCCATCACCATCACCATCACCATCTGTTCTCGGGAGGGACGGAACTTGTCCTCGCACACCCCATTCGAGACGGACACCAATTCTTCGGGTCCTTGAGGCAGTCATATAACCCTGGGAACGATGTCTGGATGACGATCAGGTCCGATATGTCTCCGCAGTGGGAACAACTCCACCGAGTCCTGCAGTGCATTCATACTAATCGTGTGGGTCTTCAACATTGCCAGGCACTTACGACACTTTGGAGTGCGGCGTGAGACTCTCTCAAGTCCACTCGCTCTCGCTGCCCTCATACCTTCTTGCCTTTACTCTTGCGCTTCTTCCCCCTCACTTCCGGTCCCCCCTCCCCTTCCTCGTCATCCACATGATCACTCCCATCAGCGCCCTCCCTCAGCTGTGGCGTACTGTCCCCGTTCTGCCCTTTTGGCAATTCCCGAATCTCTTCTCCAGCGTTCCTTTCTTTGGGATCATCTGACCATTTCCACACTTCTTCTAGTTCCCCCCGTACAGCCGCCGTGCCAACTAGAGACAGCACGCATGCCGGACTACACATTGTATAATGATCTAGTCAGCAAAAGGGGGGCAAAAGAAGGGTCATGGACACTTACCTAAGGTATAGTAACGCCGGCTGGGCCTTTCCAAATATGTGCATCACGGTCATCGTTGCGACGAGACCCACAACGTACGCTGTTAATGTGACAAGGAAGTACTTCTTGCTGTAAGACGTCCGCGTTTTCTCTCCACGCGCATGGTCGTAGCGCAGTGCCAGGGCAATAAACATGCCCGGTATGACGACATCTCCAAGACCAAGCATGGTGAACCCTCTCTCTGCTGAGAATGTCACCGATTTAGGCCAAAGAAGTTTGATGGGCACGTCAAGAGACGTCGCCACTTTGACCATCTACAGAAAATAATGAGTCAGGGTCCGCGTTGTCACACCTCCCTCTTACCACATCCGTACCAAACACCCAAAAGACGTCATAAATGAACAGCCCTGACAGGAGGATACATCCCGTTTGGAACGAATCCAGTTTGAGGATCGACAATGCATTATGCGAAAAAGAGAGCGCTAGAACGTCTGTCCATAACACAGACTTGCGGGTTCCGGAAGAGAAGCCGTAAAGAATGGAAGGGAGCAACCCCACCGGGAATAACACCAGTGTTGGCGTCCTAAAAGACAACGACATGACCTCTACAACAGCGCATCAGCTCTCCCACAGGGCCGTATGCGCGCTCAACCTACCCAATGGACCTTTGAGCAACAGCAGCCGGTTCCTGTCAAACGTCCTCCAGTTCTCCCTCCCGATCACAAATTTCGCCATTGACACGGCCGACTGCACGCCCAACGGGCCCACGCGGGTCAGCAACGCGAAACGAATGCCATGGGTTGCAATCCGTCACCGTACCTTCCACACACTCCCGACGCCGGCAATCATGAAATACCAACCGAGAAACCAATTGATCCATTCCTTGCCAACGTACGCGACCACGACATACATCCCGAACAAGACTACTGACCCGACCTGAAAATAAGTGAAGCTGCCAGCGACCGCTCTCACAATCACTCACAATCGGGAACAGCCACGCGTCGCCGGAGGACATGCGGTCTGGAATGTCCTCATCCTCGTCTTCTGCATCCTGAAGAAGGCTCTTTTTCCCGGCGGGTTTGTCACGTGGAGCGGTCTAGAGTCGGGTTTGAACGGAGTGCTGTCAACGTGGTCGCATGGACGTACCGGTAGCGAGTCAAAAGCGCCACAATAGATGGAAATGCTTGCCAGACTGAGCAGCCCGACATACGAGGAGATGAGGTCCCAGTCCGTGTCAAGCATGGAATACTACAAGGAAGGAAATCAGATACCTAGTAGTAACGACAGGGTCTGTGGGAAATTCGAGTCCGACTTGAAACCCAGCTGCACCCATAACGCGGCGCGCCGGTGCCTTGTCAAAGCCACCAATAACTTTGACGAGCGTTCTCGAACTCAGATTTCCCCACTAGAAAAGACAATCTATGAAAGAATCTAGCGAAGACTTTATACACGGAACCGAAATATTAGTATCCTGCTGCAATCCCGTTTTTTCTTGAATCGCTCGCCGCTGCAACTCACTTGAGCGGTCTGCCACGCGGGGGGCACGCAACCGGACCAACGCACCGTATATCCTGCCGTCTTTGCTCACAACAGCCTGTACCACTCCAGCGAGGCGATCGATATCCAATACTACACAAGGCTATCAGCAAGAAAGATGTAAACAAGACACCGCTCAACGTACCCGACACATTATGGCCCCGGTCTCGAAGCCCATCCAGAACAGCCGCTGGCAGGACGTTATCCACGCTAACCTGCGCTGGGTAAAGCTGATCATGGACGCGTCCATATTCCACTGCTTCGCTGACATCCATACCCCAGTCCATGTTCAACAACACTTGGAGGGTCGAAGAAAATATCTTGGTTCCCCCTGCACCACCAATAACCGCATAAAGCGAACCATTGGCATATTCTAGAATAGTGGGTGTCATGGAAGACAGTGGCCGCTTGCCAGGTTCGGGGTAGTTGTCTGGGTCATCAGCAATGCGTCATACTCTAAAAATGGGTAATCGCAGCCCAGGGGAACTGACATGGGGAGGGCCATAATCCAGAATCACTCGGGGTGCCAGGTGTGGAGAAATCGTCCATCTACATGCGGAGATGTTCAATACAAGTTCTTGGTCCCTCGCATTAATCGTTTTCACCTCGTTATTCAGAATGACACCTGTCTCCGGATCAAGCACGCGGGAACCAAAGACCGAGTTCACTGTGGTGGTCAATGAGACCCCCATACAGTCCTTGTCTATCACCGAGACCTGACTCTGTTCACGCCAGCCTAAGCGTTCATGCCCTGTGTGCTGCGGAAGACGTACGGTGCCATGATCAGTCTCGACATCAAATTCGGGATTGTAATACTCCGGTGGATGGGTCCGATCCTTGAAGGCAACATCAAAAACCGCGGAAAGTTAATATACGCAGGACCCACGTCAGTGAGGTTAACACGGATCAAATCAGCGAACTCTTTGGTCGGGATCTCCGCAACATGAGCCTTGGAGCCATTGTAGTGGGAGAGGTCTCCTATTCTAGTTCTGGATCACGATTAGTCTTGGCCGCGGACAATGCGCCTGTGCCTCAACTTACCGTGCTGCAAAGCCAACTGACATGGTTAAACCTTGAGTAGGTAACCCTCACTGCAAACACATGTACTTACATTTCATCGCCTCCACAATTCTATGCACGTTTAATGGCGTTCGATCCTCACTAATCAGATCAAATCGCTCAAGTAAATTCAAAATGTGAAGGAGCACAGGGCCGGAAGTAGGTGCATGTGATGTGTACACCTTCCTATCATGGTATGTGCCTGTGAGCGCACGTTCGACCTTGATGGTATACTTGTCCAGGTCCGCTTGCGTCAGGATACCACCTGTTTCACGAACTTTACGAATGATGGAATCTGCAATTGAACCCTGAGGGTGGTGGTGTTCAATTGGGTCACCGCGACCCAAGGAAGGCGAAAAATCGGACCAAACCTTGTAAAAGGCACTAGGGCCCTTGGTTGCAACTATATCGAGCGTGCGGGAGTAGTTTGTTCGCCGAATTGTATTCCCTTGAACAAGAAGCCTTCCCTCTGGAGCAAATACAGTGCTCCAATCCTTGTTGTGGAGCATGAGGTCCGCATGAATCTGTCATGAATGAGCGTCCACAAGGTCTTTATTGGTGATGTGACCTGCCTGTATCCTCCTGGCCAGCTCCACGTCTACGGTCCACTCTGCCGCAAGATCTACGCTCGGCTGAACGAGTCTTTTCCAGGGTAAACGGCCCCAACGGCGGTGGGCTTCTTCGAACCCACGAAGTTCACTCGGCACTCCGACAGACAGCCCCCCGAACTTGGCATTCGAAACATTGACATACATCGTCTTGGTCGCTCGCTCTGGTGCGGTCTCTCGATAGTCAACAATGAACACCTCGGATGATGCGCCAGGCTCTTTGGGCGGTATACGAACTGTCATGATGCCACCACCGCCGATTCCAGAGCTGAATGCCATATATAAGTACCGAAGATGAACGTGGAACAAGCGGTGGACGGACTCACGAGAACATGTTGACGACGCCAACGCATAGTGACGCACTGATGGCTGCGTCGACGGCGTTTCCTCCGTCCTGTAATACATCTACTCCAATGTCCGAGCACCGCTTGTTCTCTGCTGCGACGGCACCGTGGTCTGCTGTGATCAGATAAGCGGGATTGCGGAGGCGAATGGAAGACGACAACGGTGTGATGTGAACGAGAAGCACGACAAGTAAGAGAGAGGCGATGGCAAGGACGGTGGTGTGTTTCCAGGGTCTGTGAACGCGGCCTTCGACGCGGGTATACACGGGAAGCGTGTCATCACTACCCAAGTAGACCTTTTCAGTTCTCATCGTGGTATCGCTTAGATATCCGCGTCGAGATGCAAGGTGAGCGCTCAGCCGGTCTTACCATAAGCCGCCTCACTCCTTGCCCAACCTCTCTACAGACTACCCGGCGGCGAAACGCAGAAGAATAGATGGCCTGAACACGCGTTTCGACCGAATGATCAAATCGGTCAACTCCATGCTCTCCTACAGAAACAGCCACCCAAGCGCGTCCAGAAAGAGGATCCAATCCTCCAGTACCTCCTCCGTCAGCAGCCACGACGTTCCGAGAACCCCAGTAGATACCCACAGCGAAATTCATCCAGGAAAACTGGGCAAAGACTTTGCCGTGCTAAGGCCTCGTCTACTTCCTCGGGGAGACTCCGGTGGAAATACAAGGCCTGCGGTATGCGTATATGCGCCTAATTCTCCCCGATCTTCAACATTCCTTCCCATTCTAACCTTAGGCTCCGCCCAAGGAACCAAGGCATCCACTTCCCGATTGGCTCGCCGACACGTTCTCTTGCTTAGAACCAGACCATCCCTTGCGGGGACTACTTTCGCCTTGTCGCATCGATGCCAAGTCAGAATGCAACTCGGCGGAAGCGTCGTGTGTTTCACATGAAGAAAATTTATTTGCTTTCTCACCCCCTGACCAACAAGAGGCTCACCGTGTAGACATTGAATCTGTGATACCGCAGGTCACCCTTCCGGAACCAATACTGTCTAACCTGCGTCTCGGTGCCAGCGCACTGCCATTTTCAACACCGGGCTGTTTCGCCTCAATTCGGAGGTCAAACACTGACGGCATAATCCAGAAACCTTGGGTCTTGCAGCAGACGACATCCCATGCCACTGACAGGAAGCGTCCTTCAGCCTTACTTCCGTCGTCTTTACGTCTCGATGATGCGGTCGCGCGCCCACACCCCACGGATGCCTTTTCAAACCTCGCTCAATACGACCCCCCCTTGGACCTCCAGGTCCATATTTCCAGAGTGCCTGGGGGTGACGCTGATGCCCTCAACGTGTATGTAACTCCAGGACCCAATTTCGCTTACTCCCGTCCAGCCTACTTTGATTCACCGACAGAAGATCATCCTTCGTTTTCTGATCCTCTCCATCCTGAATCCTGCCCATTGGATCTCAATCTCATCGATTTCCAATGGCGCCCATTCTTGCGATCGAACCACCCAGAAAGGCACTCGAGTAGACCGTCCGTATCCTCTCCGCCCCCGCTTGCATACGCGGTACCCAACCTGGCGGGCGATCAAAGCGGATGGAACACACGTTTTGCTCCAACGCACGGCGCCTCCCGCGAGGAACTCCCTTGTCTCGCGCAGAAAGATGCCTATCCCGATGGAATACAACCTGGCAACGTGAACGCGACCGGGTCGGGCGCTCTCACCAATACCAACTCCACTGGATCCTACTTGCCACTGTCGACTCCCGAACCGGGAATCTTATCTCCCGGGCCCGCTCTACTGATTGTTGACGATGCTTGGCCTCGTGGTGGGAAGACCGCGTACCCAAGCGACACATCTGCCCTGGTAAGTGAACGGGTGCCGACATGCAAGTGAGCCACGTTTGTGACGTGTACCATTTGACATCGCCGTTCAAAGTCGCTTGCCGAGCAAGCGGGACCGACTACGCCGGAGGCGGACGGCTTTCGGCCCTCGACGCCGCAAAGGCAGCTGCCAGTATCTCCCCCGAGCGCGCCACAAAAGCCGCGATCGAGTCAGTTCCACGCCATGCCGCAGGTGCCTGTGCGCAACACGCGCACATTGCCGTGGATGATTCCATCCAGGTTCCCGCAACGCGCCATCGCAGTCGAGAATGGTGTCAACCCGCGCCATTCGCACGTCTCTGCGAGCCTGGACAGCCACCACAGTTTCGAGTCCTGAAGTGAGGATTGAGGGCGTTATAGCTGTGATGCGTGGCTTCTGTGACCAATGTGTTGGCTAATGCTGTTGTTGTTGCACCGCCTAATTTGTAACCTGACGAGGATATGCACCCCTCTAGGTACCCAAATGTCTATGCCACTCTAGGACCATGCGCGAGCTGTGAGGCCGCGGCTTGGGAAGATTCCGATATCCAGTTTGCAGATCCAGTGAACAGACTTCTTCATGAGCATAAAGGGGTGTCACAGGCAAAAAAAGTGGTGTTTTGGAGGGAGCCGGACTACAATGCACATCAAACGGTTCACCGGGTCTTCCGCCTCGCAAGGTCGCCACTGGCACGCCAAATCCACGCTATGCGATAGGACCCGTCTAGAAATTGGGAATAGATTCAGGAGTACATCCTGGCGACCTCCTGGCTGCTGACTGCGCAGAGGGCATCGCTGATATGAATGTGACCGCCGAGGACTAAAGATGTCGACACGTAATCGTTCAAATCACGATATAGTCATCATCCTTTGCGCTGGGCTATGCTGATCAGCGTCAATTACATCGCTACAGCACCACTCAGCATTGCTGTATTCATAGGGGTAGCACTTCGCACGTTCGATGAGAAACATGCGTTGGTTGGTTGAATCACCTAATCGAATTTTCCAGCCCGTTAGATTTGTCATGTATTAGTGTGCTCAATGATCTAAAGAGTCGCCATACCCGCTGACCACTTGCGAAGCTCTCGTACTGTGGCAAACAAAGAAACCGCCTTGTAGCATGAAATCCGCGGAGGTAAAAGCTCACCTCATCGAGAAAACATTTACGTCGTACTTACAATGGAAGGTACGCTTGCAGTCGGCTAGATATAAGAAACGTACCGCGGTGACTGGTCTCGATCAACATGTGCTTCGGAAATGATGACGGACCAGCTTGCGCCCAAACGAAAACTATCAGCAGCGCGGTTGCGAGGAAAGACCTCTCATCTCTAGGTCACCCATATATGCGATGGCCGGATCACTTTCCATCCATGGCAATGCCCCATGATTTTTCTCGTTTCTCAGTTATGAACGTCGGCTTTAGTTACTCCATCAGGAAGACTGGGAGGTTGAGAGGCAGGACGGGTTGATCCGTGCAGAGGAGGGAGCAGCGTCACCCGTGTGGACCCGAGGGCGCAATGCACCTGAAGGAGCTTGAGAATGCCAAGCGTCCCATCGCGGTGTGCTTCTGCTCTTCCTTCGCTACATCAGCACTGATACTTGGCAATCAGAATCGATTGGTTACGGGAGAAGTTCCTGGTCGATAAGGGAGACATCCAGTTACAGTAAGCTGGAGTCGGTGTCCAGGTTTCACTCACTTGTTACTGCGATGGCGTTCCCAAGATCCGAAAGCAGCAAACTCTTGCGATTTTTCAGGACCAGTGAGGCTTTCGGGAGGGACTTGATAGAAGGCATCACTTGGTTATCGAAGTAGTTTGACTCCGCCGTCGGGAAAGGCTGGAAAGCGCGCGATTGGACCACAATATTAATGCCGAAGTGGTAGCGTGCCGGCAATACACCAATCGGGTGATACCTTGGTCCCTCTCATTTGCAGTTTCGAGTGAGAGGATTCTGGTTGTCCAGTAAGAAAATTGTCAAACAGGGGTCAAATGCAAAAAAAGAACTGCCAAGCCAAACGTCAAGTACCTCGGAACCAATCTTACAGAGGCAGATCTTCAATGAGCAAGACAGAAACCACTCTATTGGCTAATCGCACTCGAATCATCGAACCCTGTTAGTACTGAACACGGGCTGAGGCTTACTCTCGTCTGATCCGTACGGAGTTGTAGCCCATTGCGCGATCTGGAAAACCTACCCCGGCATACACCCCAATGCTGACAGATTAATCTGGGGTGGGCGGAATACTACGGGCATGTGTGTTGTCAAGTGACCCGTAATAATTCCGAGTGGGTCAACTCTTTGCAAGCCATAGGACGAGTCCGGAACAGCGTGGCTGCCAATCGCCGAGATTCTTCGTTGAGAGAAATGGAGGGTAAGAGAAGCTCAGGGTGACAGACTGGGTTGAAGTACTAGTGCCGTGCCGGATGTGGGTGACTCAGGGCCAAAAGACAACCCTAAAGACGGGAAAACTCTAGTGTCGACGCGGATAATGATAATGATATTTAGAACAAATGCGTGACCATGGTATCGACGAGTTTTCCAAAGGGAATATTCAGCAACACTTAAATAAACCTCACCAACCGCACTCTATGCCGTTGAAATCTTCTACAAAAATTCCTTTCTCTCCCCTCACCTTGGATAATCTATAGCGTTCTAGGTCATAAATTTCATACGAAACAGCAGCCAGTTTCATTGCCCGAATATGGTCTGGGCGTGCATTTGCAGCAATAGCATGCCTCCGCGATTGCCAGATGCAAGTTGCAAGGTTCATTCCCGTTTCAGGGTCGGGAACTCCATACCAGTACATGAGAAGCTATCAGAGAAAAAGTCAATAAACTGGACCAATAAAGAGTACGTCAACTCACACCACCGTTGGAGACCGCTTCCTCATGGGCCCGTCTGTCTGCCTCGTAAAGTGCTGCATACACGATGAGACGCGTCTTGATCCGAGACACGAATCCACTTACGCTCGCTGTCACTGCCCTTTTTGCGCCGGCTACGGAACGCCACAGCGTACCACTCGCGTTCCTCGTCTTCTGGGAGCTGGAGCTCTGACCAGTTAAAGGCGAGGTGATATGGGAGAGAAGCGTAATCATCGGAGAGTGGGTGGAAATGATGTAATGCTTTATGCAAGGAGAGGGAGACGGGGTCAATGTCCGGGAGGCGTGTCTCTGTGGCCAATGGTGGCGTAGTCACGGAGATGGGCGGAATGGAAATGTCCTGCGGTAACGAAGACAGGAGAGGAGGTAGGTATATCACAGTTGAGGATGGTTGAGATATACTCTCGCGGGTGAATGTTGGGACGACATGGGGGTCCCGTTCCTCAGGCTTGGGTACGGGATGCGTATCATCTAGCAACGAGCCACTGGCAGACTCGGCAGGGTTGTGGAGTATGAAGCCCATTTGATATGAGACGGATGTGAGTGGGAGAGCTCAAGTTGAGACAACCTGCTGTCTGCCCCAGTTTTTATAAAGCGGGAGGTAGTAGTTTCAGGGAAAATGGAATACGCTGAAGAGCAGTTACATGGTGTTGTGCGGCGGAATCGATGGTGCAATTTTTGAATTGCGTGATCTTGCGTCGACGCCAATACAAATTAGCGAACTGGATTCAAGCTGGTATCCGAACCACGCGCTCGGCTTTTCGAGAACATGGCACTTACTTATGATGATTTCTAATGTTCACCGCCCGATCTCTGTCAGCGGGATTCTTTTTTAAGCCTTACATGAGTCAGATAGGGAGTCCTATCGACTTCAACTACAAAGATGTCAGACATTGAATCTCGCGAGGAGCCAACTAGATCCACGATACATACGTTCTTGTGAGTGAGACAATATGCAACATGGAAACGCTATCAAGCTCCCGTTGACTTGGCGCGAGCCTCGACTCCAAGGTGTGGCTTGCTTACGTCATTCAGGACTTAGTTTCCTTGAACACCAATGGCCACCAGAAAGGCTGCAGAGTCCACGCTCTACCACGTACACCCAAAGGGTTTTTGGAAGAAATTTCGTGCGTTCCACACCCGTCCATTGTCTTCGCGCTCACGTCGAACCAGGGGATGCGGTCGTTGTGAACCCGGAAATTTCCTCGGGCCTTCCGATTCCTGAGCTGAACAGATACCCCCAACCTGGTTCGCGTCCTGAGAAATATTCCACTCCCGCGACCAAAGGTGCCAATAAATCCATCATGTGTATACGAAACTGACACGGACTAGCATCCGACCCGGCTCAGAACCCCTACTGGAAACGCGATGTTCGACGTGCTTACCCTCAGCTCTCAGTAGTTACCCAGTCAGATTTGTCGACCTTGCTCATTCAGCATTCCCAACCTCAGTCGTGCGCTGCCCCTTTAGCTGACTGGTCTTCCGCCTCTAATTTCTATTTCAGCATTCCCGCTCCCACTGAAGGTCAAGTGCCCGTAAAGGCTCCGAAGGCCGTGGATTTGACCCAAGCTATTACCGCTGTCGCTTCCACAACGCCGTTTTACAGCGGGACGAAACTGCCGCCCAAAGCCCCCACTCCGTTTAAGCGGTGGCGACCGGAGCGTGCACCTGACGCACCTCATGACCCCAACGCATATTTCCCCATGTTGCTATACAAGTGAAACCCGCATAGATTCTAGAGTCGACTTCTCGATAGGGTTGGGTTTTATATCACAGAGCCAGTGTTCAAAAAAGGGGTTTTTGATCGTCTATCAGCAGACATTGATACGCTGCACAGCTGGGCAACACAAGTGAGATCGCCTCCAGGCCCTTCCCACCGCTGAGTGTGATGATTATCTTGTGTCCATGACAATTCTAAACGTCGATCGGCGAAAAACGTGTCTATTGCTGTGGTACAAGTTCTCGGTCTCACACCTGCCACGTCATGAGTGGGTAGGTCCGCCCAGTCAAACAGCTTGGCAAGATCTTCGCCCTTCCGAAAGAGTGATTACACACAATGTAGTTAGCCTTTTTTGTAGTAGCACTGCCACTGTCATCGACTTGTCTGTGACGCGATGGAAAAGGCCTCGCATCTGTCGGTCATCGTCGATCTGTCTCCAACTCAGTGGCATCTCTCCGCACAACCAACTAATACGTATCCGTTGTCAATAGAGACATTTCTGTCTCATCTGCTCGCGTTCTTGAACGCCCACATCGCTTCCAAGCATGAGAACACCTTAACAGTCTTTGGAGCCCTCCCCGGAAAGAGGTTGGTGGACCGACTCTCGCACTTGTCCACGCGTTGACATGTTCCTGGGGAACAAGTGTCATGTTCTACTCGTCGACGGAGACCCCGTCGTTGTCTGAGGACGCGCATCTCGATGCGAACTCGTACCCACCCTTTCACACCGTCGATACCACCGTCCTCCGGCGGATCACGCGCGAAATGGAAGCGTTGGGTGGGTGTGAACAAGAGCGTACGCCTGTACCATTCCTCACTTAAGACCGACTTGCTGAAGTAAACACCAGCACCCTGCGCGCTCGTCAGCGCGCTGGCCAAGGCTCTGTGCTGTATGCTCCCGCTCCACACCCCGGTAACGAGCCTCATGGTCTGTTTCAGATATTAACCGAATTACCCATCCGTCTACTTCCGCGACAACCGTCGCAGAGGACCAGACTATACTTCCAGACCCGCGTATACTGATTTTGTCGGTATCCCCAGACTTATCGTCGTCTTATATCCCGATCATGAACTCTATCTTTTCGGCGCAAAAGCTGGTCCGTCTCGTTCCGTTCACCGCTGTGACATGACTGAGGTACACGTACAGAAAATCACGATCGATGTGTGCCAGGTGTATGGACCCGATACGGTCTTCCTTCAACAGGCAGCGCACCTGACAAACGGGTCATACATCTATCTCGAACGCCGCGATGCGCTGCTTCAGTATCTCATGGTGTGTCCTGCCCCCTATCTCCTGTCACAAGTTGTCCCACCGTGATAATCAGATGTCTTTTCTTTCCCCTCCGTCGATACGCAAAGTGCTCGCCGTGCCGACGCAGGACAAGATTGATTTTAGAGCCGCATGCTTCTGTCACAAAAATATCGTAGACATTGGTTTCGTCTGTTCTGTCTGTTTGTCGAGTGCGTATACCAATTTGTGACATGTGAGATACTAACGTCGATGATCAGTCTTTTGCCAACCTGTTCCCGTCTGCTCGACTTGCAGGTTGGCGAATTTGGCGAATTTGGCGGGCGACGCATGCTAATATAACAGGGCAATAGAACCAAGTTCCCGCTGAAAACGTTGCAACGTCTGAGTGCCGCACGACCGACGCCGCCTTTGGCCAACTCCCGGACCTCACAGCCTCTTGCAAGTCTCAATAACGGTGCCTTGCGGTCTGGCCCACACCCCACAAACGGCGGTACGGTGAGCTGAGGCACCCCCCTGATGAACATGATACTCGACTTCGCAAGTCCATTTTATGCGTGCTCTACTCGTGGAGTGGCAAGGCAGTGATATAGACAGGCGAGGTATTCGTCGCAAGGACCGGATGTGAAACTTTGGGACGACGTAAAATTTTTGCCTGGCAACATTTTCGTTGCCTCGCTGAACGCGTAACGATGCTTACATACCTTTGGTGTAAGCTTTTCAGAACTTGCGTATGCAACAGCCATACTTTCCGTGGTAAATGCACACCACAGCCTTGCTAGACATCAAACAAAGATTGTGAGTGAAACGGAAGATTGGGCGGTGTTGGAGCGCACGTATGACGTTTCCGGGCTCCTGCAGTTCTTTTGTCATCAAGAGAATACCGGCATTAGGATGGGTATCGACGCGGCGTGCGATAAGCGGATCTTTTTCCTCTTCAGATCAGACATTTTAGTTCGTCCTTACTCACCGTGAAACCGGGTGAGCAATATGCTCGTCAGCAAGGCGTGTACATCAACCTCCCCACCATCCAAACTCGGACGGAGGGCATCACCGATGACACGCGCAAGTCCGGTTCGCATAATATACTCCCCAGTACCTGCCATCATCCTCATGAGCGACCATGGGGTCCAGCACGATAGAATCCAGTGACCTGATATACTGCACGCCATTCCAGCCCGTCCGTCCTGTGATTCCTCCGCCCAACATCCCGCGCCAAAGGCTGCGGCCTCGTGTCTATCAGTCCCCGACCGTCCACACCCAGAAGAAGCGACCTACCTCGCCAATCCTCCCTGAATACTTGAGCAGCAAGCCGCCGCTGTCAACCGTCCGTCTCAGCACGTAAAGCGCGCGTAAAGCAACCAAGCCCACCTGGACACACCAGCCGCGAGGTGCCCCTCAGCGTCCCACGCAACCGCCCCGACCGTGTCCTGCATCGGCGCGCCCACCGCCATGCCCGGTGCATCTCCGTCGTACCGCGCCCTCCACGTCTCCCACGCCCGCTGCGCGCGCGGGGACACCATGCACACCGGGTCGACCGTCTCGATCCCGCGCGTCTCCGCAAACTTGCGCGCGCCGTCCGCGACCAGCGTCCTGTTAGGGTCGGCATCAGCGGGGGCCGCCCACACGCTCCAGAGGGGGGGACGTACAACGGCCGCACGCGCCCGAGCCTGTCCGGGACGCGCCCCTCTGCGAGCACCGCGCCCGCGAGCTGGACCGGGTTCCGGACGCCTTGCCGGTGCTGCGGCGTCAGACCGCGCGAGTCGGCGGAGGGGGACGAGCACGTGCCTGCGACTGCGCCTACGCTCCCGAAATCGCCCGTGCGCCCGTCCATGAGGGCGGCGTCGCACTCGACGGTGCGCTCAAACGTGAGGTTGGCGCCGTAGCCTGGGAAGGGGGGGTCTGAGAAGTGGACGCTGGTTGGGGGGGAGACAGACCTGCGTTGAGGCAGTCGTCGTCTTCGAGGATCGTGATGGCGCGCTCGACGATGGCCAGCGCGCTGGTGGATGGCGACTCGGAGGCCATCTGGAGTGCTTCTGTGCATGCACTTTGCGTAGATCAGTCGAGATGTTCAAGAGTGACATGCTACTCACCGTTTCATCGCGTCTTTTACTTCAGCCTCTGACGCTTTACCGTGCTGACCTGCGCCGCCGTGAACAGCGATGTAGTACATCCGAAGGTGATCAATCAAGGATGAACGTGTCTTGAAAAACAAAATGGTATTCCGAAGAGGAACTCGTAAATACATGCAAGGTGTACAGTACACGTGCAGAGGTCGTTTCCATATCTACTCAACCAAATCCCTCGAGCGTAAAAAGAAAGGTTTACAAGAGAGTAACACACCTAGGTGTCGCTCGTTATCCCGGTTTTCATCATGTCCCTCGTCGTCCCATCAACAGGACTCTCCAACGTCGTTTGGCAACATAGCACTCAAGGGCGTGCTTGCAACGGCTCCCAGCACAAGGACAATGTAAACGCCATACCCACCCAAAAGGTTGTTGTGCATCGAGTACGCAAATAATGATGTGGCTGCCGCAGGACCAATAGCACGAACGACAGATGCAGTGGTCTGCGAGACACCATTGAGAGAACCCAGGCTTCGTCGATTCGGGGCAGAAGCTGTGATGTACATTAAAATACAGCCTGTGATAACATTGTCAGTGTCCAGACATGGATATCAACGAGTGGCGCACCAAAGGACATGTCCACTACGATTACTAACACAAACTGGCAAACGAGAGCAACCCAAAGAAGCCAGGTAGTTCCCCACTGTTCTGCGATCCCATGTATGACTGGGAAGAGAATAAAAAGCGGAATGAAGCAAAGGTGGCCGATGCGAAACAACGTTTTGGGTCCCAACCTCTCTACGAGCGGGGCAAAGAAGACCGCCTGGAAAAGGCCATTAAGAATGCCGTAGCAAGCCATCAAGAGACCAATCCGCATGGGCGAGAAACCTAAACCTCCGTACTCGACTGCGGTGGAGTAGAAAAGGGGCTGGAGTGAATAAAACGCTACCTCGAAGAAGGATAGCACTCCATAGTTGGCTATACGCAACACCCTGTGTGCATTGAGAAGCTTGGAGAGAGGCATTGGAATGTCTGCCAGTGGGGTGGGACGCGGTTGCTGTTCGATGGTGATGGTGCCATAGGCAACCTCATGGGCGGCAGCTTCCCTGTCAAGACAAGGATCGCGTTTCTCTGGCGTAACACAACGTGGCAGGGTCTTAATTACAATTAGCTTTACGCCATGGCATTGAAGTGTTATGGTGGCGCACCTCTTTGAGGAAGAGTAAGATGGTTATGAAGGTGAGCAAAGAAAAGCCCGCAGTGACGCCGCACGGCAGGAAATACGGGTAGTCTGTCCAGAAAGGGGAAGTAAAGAGGCGAGGGAAGTTGTCTTGGGGACGTGCCAATGTGCCGCCGATGACTGGACTGTGGTAGGTTGGGTGAGAAGTAACGGCAAGCGAGTCAGAGGACCTACCCGATGGTCATGCCAACGGACCAGGCGATGGGCAGCAAGGCAAACCCCTGAGCCATGTTGGACGTGTCAGTGAGTTCGGCTAGCATACTCTTCATGACGCCGATATTGCCGTTCAGAGCTCCGGTGATGCAGCGGCTGCAAAATGGTGAGACACGAATGAGAGATGAGACAATAAGGTATACCTTAATACTAATCCGGTAAAGGTACGTGATAGACCAAAAGAAAACATTGATAAAGAGAGGCCGAATACACCTAATAGCAGCACGGGCTTGCGACCAATGTGATCGGAAGCTCGGCTCCACTGGAGGACCGTCAAGGCCTGTGTGACAAAAAACAGGGACTCCTGAGATCGGGCATCAAGGCGTGATCAACGGGAGAAGTGTGATTACATACAATTAGCCCCGCGTAGTAACCTGAATGAAAGGGGGTATTTCAGCGGCGAGAATGAGGGATGAATGGGCATGTACTTGCCAACTTTTGTTTCGTCGCCGCCTGTGACGCCGATTTCACGCACGAGCTGGCATGGAGTGAGCAAGAGAGAGAGAGAGATCGGAGGGGGGCCTTACCTGGTTAATGAACGGATATATGCACTGCGATGCGATGGGTTCGATCAGACATGAGAGCAAGACGACGCATAACTGGACGATGGGAAGCGGTGTGGGTTTTTTGGGTTCATCCCTGTCAGCAGGTGGGGGTAGGAGGGGGGCGTGATCGTCTGTGCAGGGGTGAGCGGGCGAGACGTTCATGCGGATGGGGAAGAGGCAGGACCGGCGGGCGAGTGGGATCGCATTGGACTTTATACGCCAGACTGGACGGCAAAAAAAATAAAAATAAAAAAGAAAACATGTTTACATACTCGGAAGTTGGTATGATCAATGTCTTTCAGGGTCAAGTCAGATTCCTTTTCTGGCCATTCTGGCAGCCTCTTTGCACTCAATGCGACACCACCACGTGCTCAGAGACGGTCTGCGCGTCGTCTGGATCTTTGCCGTTGTGTGGCTCGAACTGGGCACGTTCCGTTCTGCCGTGAAGAACTGCCATTGGCCAGACACGCTCCAGGTCGGTCTCTCGCTTTCCCAATGAGTGTCCGTGTCCGACCAGTTCGCGACCCAGCCTCGCCCAAACGCGCGCATCGTCCGCGTACTCGTCGTGGCGGATCCTCAGCTCATCGACCGCCATTCTTATCCAGGTCGTGGGCCACTTCTTTCCACCCTCGGTCAATTCTTCGTTGACCTTCATCTCCGGAAGAGCTGGCATACCGCCTTCTCACGACTACGCCCACATGTCGTGGTGGTACTAGGTGCGCCATCCCTGTTTCCCGGTCCCATTCCATCCAACGCTTGCCAGGCGATATGATGGACAACGGTCGTTTGTCCATGTCCAATCGCGAGTACGTCCTTGAATAATGCGCTCATGCAAAGGACGAATTGAGCCTCGTTTCTCTCCAGGTATGATGCTTATTTCGCTCGATTCAAGTCCATCTTCAACATGGGTGATTCACCATCTCCGGTTTACTATGTAACTGGGAATCATGATATAGGGTTTGCTCACCCTCTATGCACAGTATATGCGCCATCTCATGCATCTTTTCAGCCTCGGCAACTTACCCCAGTTCTCTCTCGAGGCAGACTCGCGCTACATCTCCCACTTTGGGCCTCGCAACTATCGCCGCACCATCGGGAACCACACCCTCGTGTTCATCGATGCCCCAGCCCTCGTCGAAGAAGACTTGTTACGCACTGATCGTGGATACAATTACGACGACTGGCCACCTATCTCACGTGGCCCAGTAGAGTTCGTGAAACAGACTGGGTCGGTTGACTCTCTCAGTCCCGTTGTCTTGTTCACGCACATACCTCTTTCCCGTCCTTCGAACGCATCCTGTGGCCCTTTGCGTGAAAGAGGGTCAATACAGCAGGGCTATGGGTTCGGTTACCAAAATATGATGCATGATGGAGCAACAGAGTTCTTGCTCCAGTCTCTCAAGCCATCTCTTATCATGAGGTCCGTCGACAGTTCGTTACAGAATGTACGTCTGATTGTGCAACAGTGGCGACGATCATGACTACTGTGAATATGAACATACGATCCCTTCTTCGAATAAAAAAGTACAAGAAATCACTGTCAAGTCCATATCAATGGCAATGGGAATCCGTCGTCCAGGTTTTCAACTTCTCTCGCTGATATCCACCGTTCCGTCTTCCGATCAAATCACACAAATACCGGTCACCCCTCCTCTGCATGCCCCTTGCCTGATGCCAGACCAACTGGGGATATACATTTATACCTATATTCCACTCGTAATTCTGTCCCTACTCGTCCTCCTTGCATCCCACGTCATTTGCGTGAACAGAGGTACGACGTACCAGGCCCGGTATAGGAAGCACAGCCGCCTAGGTACTCCCGAGACGTTACGCGACGTCTTCCGGGCGAACTCGTCTCACACGGCTGATGCCGATACCTTTCTGCCACCTCCCAATAGATCGCGAGAACCGCGCCGCCACTCTTGTTCGGCACGCTGGACATGGACGTTTACGTTTGGTGGCCACCGCCGTTGTGTCACGCTAGCGAACCCGTTTGCAAATTCGCGTTCAAGGGAATATCGAATACCTCAGCGTGATGTGGGGACGGTTACTGGATGGTTGCAGGACGTGGTCGCAGTAGCTTGGCCACCTATTGTCGTCTTTTTGGTGGTGTCGTGGTGGATTATGCAGTGGTAGTCATCGATGGGACTTATTTAGTGTGTCACGTTTGCAGTCTACAAATTCAATAATCATCATCCTCGCAGAGTCCAGACCCGAGTTTGATCCCACAGTACGTCATATGTGTCAGTGATCCGTGCGTTGCCTTCCCGGTGTCCAGATTGACCTGACCAGCCGCTCATCATCGTCAGGTTCAAGGCCCGGGAAAACTCGCTTTTCGTCTATTGCGGACGCCGAGTGGGTTCGAAATCCAAACGCTCAAGTCGGTCCCCGCGGTTTAAACACGGACCGAAGATGGAGCGTATACGGTGATTGCCCAAGTATGTACCTTTGAGTTCCGATTGATAATGTACTGCCCCGCCGGGATACTAAACCCGTTATTCCGTTCCTGGCGGGAACCCAGGGGGCGCAACTGTCGTGTGACTAGCCGAATTCGGGGAGGCGCCAGTATCGTGGGACATGGTCCATGCGCCTTTTGCGCCATGATCAAAGGTGGTACGGGGCCAATCTTAACTTGCGGGCCGAGTGGCCGCAAGAGAACACAGGTGTATATGAGTGCTCCCTGAGGTTGTGTGGACGCCGAAAGTAGCAAGAGAATGGACGACGCACGTTTTGAGCGAGATCGACGAGAATCTGTGGTTGACGGGGATGGTAATCTGGGAGGAGGTCAATTTACGCCACTGTGATCTCTTCGCATGCCTCGTGGGTTCGGCGCAGCAGAAGCCTGAGAGGCTGCCACGACGACAGCGCCTGTTTATATTGGAGTGGAGCCTGTGAAACAGCGCGACGAAACGACGACCCCTGCACGCGTTATGAAGGTCGAACGCGTACCAGGTTCGGATGGGCTCGGGGAATGTGTGTAGGCACGACCCACGCGGACCGCAAATCCAAGGAGACCCGATATATACAAGAGGAGGAGAAAGAACAAGGGATTCGTTATAAAAGCAGAGCTGCCACTCACGAGCGCGATTGTATGCAAGCACGTTCGTCGTGTAGCCCTCCTCGTCGACCTAGCTACCCGCCTTTCAGACAACTCCCGGCCCGTCCCCTTTCCCCCCTCTCCCGCTACTCCGCGACCAGCCTCGACTGCTGGTCCGAATCAAGCCTACGCATACACAGAAGATCTCTCTGCGACCTCGTTATCCCGGAGGAAGGCTCTCAGGGACTCAGCTCGGACTTGTCCGCGTCGCTCCACAACCATATCGATCTCAGCTTAGAGTTTCTTAAGCGTCACCACAGCCCAAAAACTCCCCTTCATCGCTCCTCTACCGACCCTCAAATCCTCTCCACCATCACCACCCAGCCTATACATATCACAAAGTCTCAGTAAGTCATCCCCCCTCTCTTCCTTCACCCCTCACCCCTTCCCCAGCACAATGGCTACCCTCGCTGCTCCACGCGCCGATTCCTTCAACGCCCGTGTTCGCGGCAGCAGTCACATCGACTTCAAGACCGCCACCACAGGCGTCGCGGCCAAGGCCATGCGCAACGAGATCAGCCGTCTCGTCGGTACCGTCGAGGACCCTGGCACCAAGAAGGTCAGTCCGCCCTCCCGCCGCCTCTCCCACCTCTGATCTGGCCATCGCAGGCATTCGACACCGAGATGCAGGCCTTTTTCTACCTCTTCACTCGCTACCTCTCGGAGCGTGCAAAGAACGTTGTCATGTCCGTATTTCCCTTTTCGCTTCACCCCACCAACATTTCATTACCACTCTAGCGATTGGGATCGTATCAAATCGCCTGCGGAAGATCAGATCGTCCCGTACGATACCTTGGTCCCACCCCAAGATCACTCCAATCTCAACAAGCTCGCTGTCCTAAAGGTCAACGGTGGTCTCGGTACTTCCATGGGTAAGTAGCTGCTCAGTCTCTCTCCGTTCATGCTGACACTCTTGCAGGTATGACCGGTGCAAAGAGTGCTCTTGAGGTCAAGGACGATATGACCTTTCTCGACCTGACCGTTCGTCAGATTGAGCACCTTAACACCACCAACCGTGTTGACGTCCCGCTCATCCTGATGACGTCGTTCAACACCCACGAGGATACGTTGCGCATCATCAAAAAGTATGCAAACCAACAACTCCGCATCACAACATTCAATCAGTCACGCTACCCGCGGATCTTCAAGGAGACCCTTTTGCCGTGTCCAAAACGTGCGGATGATGATAAGAAGCACTGGTACCCTCCCGGTCACGGTGATCTCTACAATGCCCTCTATCACTCAGGGGTATTGGATCAGCTTATCGCCGAGGGCAAGGAATACCTCTTCGTGTCCAATTCTGACAATTTGGGCGCCGTGTACGTCTTGACCACAATCGTTACGTTTTTACTTTCTCACTTGCTTATCGCAGCGTCGATGAGAACATATTACAGCACATGATCGAGAGCAACGCCGAGTTCTTGATGGAAGTCACTGACAAGACCAAGGCCGATATCAAGGGTGGAACCCTCATCGACTACGAGGGCCATGTCCGTCTCCTCGAGATTGCCCAGGTTCCTTCGGAACACGTCGAAGACTTCAAGTCGGTGCGCAAGTTCAAGATCTTCAACACTAACAACCTCTGGATCAACCTCCAGGGTAAGTATGTTGGTCTCATTCTGCGGGTGACCCTGATCGTGGTGCAGCTTTGAAGAGGATCATGGTGTCTGAGGGTATGGAGCTCGAAATCATCATCAACCCCAAGACCAACGATGATGGCCAGGCTGTCATCCAGGTACGTGCTCGTGATACGGCAGATCAGGTCCATTGTTGAATCGGAAATAGCTTGAGACCGCCGCTGGTGCCGCCATCAAGCACTTTAAGAATGGTCACGGCATCAACGTCCCACGTTCCCGCTTCCTCCCCGTCAAGTCCTGTTCTGACCTGCTTCTGATCAAGAGCGACATTTACTCGTTGCAACATGGCCAACTCGTGCTCAACGAGAGCCGGATGTTTGAGACGACGCCTGTGATCAAGCTGGGCGACCACTTTAAGAAGATCCAGCAGTTCCAGAAACGGTTCAAGAAGATCCCCAAGATCATCGAGCTCGACCATCTCACGGTCACTGGCGATGTCTACTTTGGACGCAATGTCACATTGAGGGGGACCGTCATTGTCGTTGCCAATGAGGGACAGCGGATTGATATCCCTGACGGCTGCATTTTGGAGAACCGTGTGTACTCCTGTCTCTGAGTTACGTTTTTTTTTTGCTAATTGGGGTCTAGGTCTCCTGTCTGGAAACCTCAACATGATTGTACGTCCCTTTTATCTCGTCTTGATTTGTGTTCTCACGTACATCTCAGGAGCTGTAACGCTATTAATGACACTTTTGACGCTTGGTTTTTCTCCCATACATTGGATTGTGGACTTGAATCGTTATAGAGCACTGCCAAAAGCTGTTTATTTTTGTTCATGTGTTGTCTTGATAGGATAGTGGGTAGCATGCGTAGGTTTTGACATTTTCGTTCCGCGCTGTGATATTAGGGAACTCCACTGCACGAGGTTCTGTACTCTTACTTTTCACAAACTTCGTCTTCATTTCCGATCAAATACCTTCTGTGACAGCTACAACTGTCAAGGGCACGACGTCGGCTTGGCACCGTGCTAGTGAGTTCCTGCCCTTAGGGAACCCGCCAACGGCACTAGTGGCCCAGCTCACCCATAACGGCACCCTGTTCGGTTGCTGCTCGGCCACCCCTTTGTGGTGAGTAGGTGGAGCGGCGGGACATGGAAGACACGCCCTCTCGGTTTCCTGCTCCACCGTGGCAGGCTGTAGACGGATATCAGACTCGGATAAGTGTGTCTCCATGCGGACACGTCTCGCTAGGACGATGCCAGAACAGTCGCGCGTCATGGCTTCACTTTAGCTCGTTTAGAGTAAGTACCTCGAGGAAAAGGAGGTGCTCAGGACGCGTCGCGTATCGTGATTGGCGTTTGTCTCGCAAGCGCGCCGTCTCGGTTGCCCAAGAGTTGTGGGTGCGGCTCATCATGTGCATTGACATGCTTGGGCGGGCGGGCGTAGTTTCCCGAGCGCGCTCAGCGTAGAACGTGACAGAGGACGACCGGGATGGGTTTCGCGTCCTTGCGAGGCTTCGCCGCCCCACATCCCTATGCGGCTGCGGACTTCCACCTCCTTGGCGTTCCAAGAAATACTGTGATAGGATAATGCCAGGCGAGCCTTCCATCCCAAATCAGGTCGTCGTGCATCCCCTTTGGAATCGAGCCTTCGCGTTCGCGAAAAGAGTTTCAGTGATGTCATGGCAGGCCGCCGCACGGTGCGAGTCTCTTGTATTCAAAACAAGCCAGAGCTGAAGCAAGTCCTGAACGACGTTAGCTTTGAGCACACTAACACCAACGAGTCAGCTTACACATGCCACGAGTCCGTTTCCACTCGACGGTGCCCGCGGTCGAGACGAATTTGATCAGCTGAAGAGCAAGTCAGAAGATGATTGATGGGGCCTCGACCTCAAAGTTTGGATGTTGATGAGTTTCGGGCTGCGACTAGGTAGGAGCTCCTGCTTGCCGGTGCACCAATGACACCTTCTTTGCCACTTAGTATATATATGATCGGTTTGTCCGCAAGCAAACAGGTTCATAACCTCAGCGAACCAGCTTCAATGAAGACGTTTATGTCATGACTTTAGTCCTAAACAAGTGAACTTGCCCGCCAATGACAGCTCTCGAGCTCTCAAAATGTCACCCTGTGCCGAGAATGCGACCGGAGGAGTGCATGCGTTGACTCCGGCTTGCCGGACTCTCAAAGGCCTACAGCTTTTATCCTCTCCAGTCAAAGGGCCGCACGAGTTAAGTAGCTGGTCCTGGGAAATCAGGAATTAATCAACCATCTCTATGACCTCCCAGCTGTTGGAATTATCAGCGGCCTTTCCAGCTCTCATCTATGGCGTTGCAGGCATTGCGGCCGCCATTATCATTATGGCAAGGCTATCAAGCAGTCGCCAGGTGAGTCGATCACTGAATTTTGACTCGCCATATTATGTAGCTCGATGCGATCCCGACGGCTGGATCCAACAGCACGTTAGGCGCCTGGGCTGGCCTCAAACACCTGTTCGACATCACGGATGTAGTGCAGCAAGGGTATGATCAGGCGAGTCCCTTCTATCCTCCCATCTTTTCTCTTGTTGACAACCCGGCATTACAGTACCGGTCTGCGCTGTTCAAGTTTGCCGAGCAATTCCACTGGATGGACATCGTGAGCAGCCCCGAACACATAGATGAACTACGCAAAGCACCAGACGACCTATTTTCTTTCCGAGAAGGCACAGGCAATTTCACGAATTGTTGTTCCATGTGCTGGAATCACGCTGAATACTGGCTATAGCGATTTGGCGGCAAATATACGCTACTGCTCTATAAAGACGGTCTCGCCAGCGTCGTTCGTTCGTACGTGACCCGGAACATTGGAATGCTATACCAGGGATGAGATTGTAACAGCGTTCAACGAGCTTTTAGATCTACAGAACTATGGTGAGAAATCTACCTTTTGTAAGGATCACTGTATTGATCTCGGTTACAATCAGAATGGAAGAGCATAACGGTGTTGGATACTGCACGACAGTCTGTCTGCAGGACAAGCAAGCAATTGAAGCAACAGGGCTTTCGTTGGCCTTCCTTTGTGTATGTGTTCATGATGCTCCTCCTCTTGTTTTTTACAATCAATTACACTAATAGGCCGCGACCTGGATTGGATAGATCTCGACATTCAGTACACCATTTACGCTTTCGGTGCAGGTATTTGGGTGAGGCTATTTCCGAAGTTCATGAAACCGTACGTAGTTCGGGTGCTTGTCTAGGAATTGATCTTAACCCGTCAGTAGTTTCGTCGCCTATATCTTGGGAAGTGCCGCTCGCCGAGGTAGGTCGCGACAAGATCAGAGATGTGACCGCAAGATGACTATCTGGGTGAGGGGCAAGGAAAGAAAAGTGTACATACTCTTCGCGAGTGTTTTGTGTGAATATAATGTAAGAGCTAGAGGTTCAGCGGGCTCGACTGCTTCACGAGAGGACGTGTATTGATATCGCGACAGTTGTGCGCCTCGATCTATACCCCCTGACTCTCCAATTTCAGTAAGTAGATATGATCGGTGAACTCCCGGCGTAGTACGAGCCGCACTACAACCCAGATTGGGTTCACATGGCTGCAATACCCATCGATTCAGGAAAGGTGTGCATCGCTCCTAAGATTCTGAAGCCTGTCTGAGACGTCCGAGATTTCGGCTTGTAGAGGCGGTGGAGGTGAAGGCACACAAATGAGCCTTGTCGCGCAACGACGTAGATTGTGATGAAAAGTGAGTGGCGGGCGCAACTAGGTACTTCAAGATCAGAGAGAAAATGCGAAGGAAATGGCAAGCAAAGCGGGACGATTTGTGCCTGTTCGACTGAATCTTATCATTCAACCGTGATCAACTCACAAGCGTTCGGACTCCAGGACTTGCCCAACTGAAACAGAGGGCTTAAAGCGCCTGAAAACGCCTATCTGTGACGTCACACCTGATTTCCAATTCAATTCAAGGAGCTTTTCGAGATCAAAGGCCCATCCGCGCCCATTTGTTTCGCGGCCTAGTAGGCTTAGGCTAGACAGCGCCGGAAGCTGATTCGGGAGGCCCCATGTTTTGTACGCAAAGTGTTGTGAGAAGCTCCCTAGGAAAGCATTCCGGAAAATGGTATAGTATGTGAGTAAGACAATAAACACGCCTTCGAGGCATTGCAAGTGACACCGGCTACTAGTACAAGTACATCCATGAATACAACCGAAGAATGGTCCAGGGTCATCCCACTCCGCTTTGATGCTCTCTGCCAAAGTTAATCTTCGCTGTCACTTCCGCTTTCGCTCCCATTTCTCAATCGCCTCTTCGCTCCGACCTGATCGCCGCCAAGCGCCAGAGTCACGTATCCCTGAAGCTGAACCACCCCTTCTCGAAGCTGAGATACGTCCTCCCGGAGCAAGGACAACCCCTCTTCAAGCTGAGACACACTCTCTTGAAGCCGAGCCAACACCTCCAGAGCCATTCTCTCTGGCTCGTCTTTCGGAGGAGCCCTCTGTGAGGGCATAATAAGAAAATTCGGTTTGATTGCTTCCTGTCCAAAATATTCCATCGCATGCGGGTTTGAAAGCAATGAGCTCAGGTCAAGCACTACTTCCGCGCGTGCAGTAATAAGCTAATTAGCATGACCTTTGGGAAGACGTGAAACATGAACGAACGCATTGTGTTTTGGGGGTGTGGTGTGTGGCACGGAGGAGAGTGGCTCCCAGGAGGCTAGGGAAGAGCGATTTGCAACACGGCTTTTATATTCGTAGCCTGGTTCGCTCTCCCTGGACGGGCGGTTCAAAGCAGTAACCGAACCGGCGGCCGAATAGTGGCGGGTGGAGAAACTGGGAACCGACTTGGGACACGGGGTGGAAGCAACGCTGTCGCCACCACTCATTAATGTTGATGATATTGATCATCAACCAGGGGGCCAGTAAGCAATGTTGGGGGAGGTCTGAACTTGCCAAGTCGATGCCAAGTGATAATATAGGTTGAAATGCAGTCTCTGCCAGACCAATGCGACATCAAACGCCAAACATTGCCACCTGTGAGGAATCATCGCAGTGTTGAGCAGCTGCAATACGATCGCCGGCCAGACGCTTCTGAGAGGAATGGATGGGTGGAACCCTGCTTCCATCACACATGTCACGAAATGACTGTCCACCGCACGACGCACCTGTATACTGTGTTCAACACACGCAAGTGACGCACGAGAATGTGGCCAGCCATCTTCTGGTAGTCACTAGTTATTCCGCTACTTGGCTGGATCTCTGACGGGCTCCATAGTAGCCCGAGGAAGAAGGTCGTAACGAGTTGGTGAAATGAAGAAAGGAAGGCCCTGGTGAGCTAGTCTATATCCGTCAGTTACCATTGCTGTTACCCGCCGCCTAATAGCTCTCCTATGATCTCCTTCAGTCACCTCCGCGATCGCCTTGACATTCTTACCAAGCTGAATCGTAGAAGTCACTTTGAATATCTGGCTGTGTTGAAAAGAGTGAACGGCGACCAGCTCTGACCAGTCATCCTACATCGAGCAACTCGACGGCGTCGACATCGATATTTGGCCAAGAGAAAATCCGCGTAGAATGCCAAAGGCACCTTTTATTTTTCCGAGACATCGATCACACCAAGTGTATCCAGGTCGGTGTCGAGGAATACATTGGGGGACCTGACGGTGACGTTGAAGGCCACTCAAGGCTTTCCAGGACACGATCGCGTACATTTTCCTGTTGGGTTAGAGTATGACAATCTTGAACCGATAAAGGTACAGGAAATATCGTTACATGGATGCAAATTTGACACGGCGTCAACAAAACCTTGGAGATAAATCAAAAAGACACTTCATATGGTTGACAACGCGGATGAGATGACGAGGATGGTGCCGAAGAAGAGGTCGCACAGAAACCGTTTACCACTATATTCGAATTAAACGACACGCTTTATGCGGAGGCGCAACTCGAGGGCGCCGTATGGCCAAGGGTGGGTCTTCCTTACCTTACTTCCCAAACTTGATACGGTGGCAGAAGTGAGTCTGACGGCAACGATAGAGGATCTTGAGTTCCTTCGTGAGCAACTCACGGTGATGGGAGTGAACACTGCGAGGACGTGCAATTGGGACATGAAATAGAGAAGATCACGATCGACGGCGGGAGAAAGGGTCTGAGCGTCAACTGTGAATTGGCTCCACTGTAGAACAGTTATGACTACCTGTCCACGGACCGTAAGTATCATATTCACTCCATCCGACAATTCGTTTACCACCTCTTCTTCATACACATTGCGGCCTTAGACAATCCACGTTTCCGACTGTCTGAATGAAGTCAGTAGTGAGCCGATTAATTCAAACGCAGATGCTTGAACTCAACAATCAAAGGACGACGCCCACATTCGAGAGATGTTGGTTCAGGTTCAGAAGTATGTATTGCCTGCTCTGAAAGTCGCAGAGTGGCGGAAACTAAGGCTGGGAGACGATTCAGCCCGAAACAGGGGCGAAAGCGGAGGTAATTGTCGTGCTTAAGTATTATGTAAGCGAAAGTAGTGTTGTCTTTCTTCACGTTTGTCATCATGGTCGAAAGCAGCCAATCATCTGAGCCTCCGTCCAAGGATCCCGTCAGAATCGTCTATCATGCGCAGAACAGAACGTTTGCCCGATTGTTTAAAGGTAATATCTCCTTTGCCACATACTGAGACGTGTTTAAGTTCCCCTGTCAATTAGAGCGTTCCCTTGACCAGGTCAAGGATGTCGTCCGACATAAACTCGGTCTAGGGCCTGAAATTGACATCTCGCTCAAGCAAATGGGCCCCGACGCGCTTCTTGATCTCGATGACGGTAAGAGCATACCGTACCTTTTGAGTTAAGCTAGGAGCGCGCTCAGACGGGTGTTTCTGTCGACAGACGATGATTTCCAGGCATTTCGCGTCCTCGTGGGGTCCTCCATTTCTGTGGACGTTCAGGTTACTGTGGGCGAGTCTCAAATCGTCTCATTGCCGCCTGTCGCACCTGTAAGTTAACTGGCCCGTATCTCGATCATGTCCTGAGCGAATACCTTCATAGCAACTTCGAGAGCAGCCATCAGCGGCTGCGCCTCCAGCCTCCCTCAGTCAAGCCACTGCATATCCCAAGACCGCCAGCGTCACCAAATCTTCTGTTGTGGCCCAAAAGTCACAAGAGGCTTCTATACGCAAGCGCAAAGTGTCATTTGATGACACCACTATAGCTGCCCCCGATAAGCATACAGAGCGGCACAAGCAGTCCAAGCTTGCCACTGCCACTCCCGCTTCATCTGCGAAGGCTGCAGAAGCCTCTGCAAAGTCAACGCACGCTGAGGAGCCTCCGAAGAAGAAACAAAAGAAAGCTGTCGCTAAGAAATCACGCGAAACAAAACCCAAGGTGGTGAAATCCACGGCGCCGGATCATGGGACCGAAGTAGGGCTCTCATTTTAGGTGGGTGCATTTGCTCAAGTTTAATTGTTATCTAGGGGTCAGGGGGCGAGCCATCTGAACTACCAGCGAAGCAACGGAAAAAGGATGCCACCATTGTTCCTTCTGCGCGTACGGTTTACTTTGTTGGATTGATTATTTCGCTTCTCATCTGGCGTTTGACAGCTCACGATACAGACGGTAATGAACGACCTTGCCTAAAGCTTTGTAACTCATAGGGTTGTGTTTTCGAATAATGTAGGTGTGAACCAGCCTATTAGCCAGCCGGATTCAATAAGCGGCACAAATCGTCGACTACGTAAGTTCGGAGTTCGAGCACCGGGCTGCCTCCTGATGTGATCCAGCGTCAGAAAGGCACAGAATCTCGGCTGCAGAAGGTCGTGAGTCGAAGAGTAAGTCCCGGCCCATTGGATTATGTCCTCACCAATACCGAAAAAAGGTCATCAGAGTGAGAAAAGGATAGGCGTGTGTGCTGGTGAGCAATTTTCATCTTGGAAGGGCTGGGGACTCATAAAATTAGTCTAGCTATCCCTCGGACAAGCGCGAGTGCCGATGTACAATCAGAATTAGTTGCAGCAATCCTGGCGCTATCGAAAGGAACCGAGTCGGTGCCACCTCCGCCTCCTGCGAAGCGAAAAGCCATAAAGAAAGACGCCAAAAAGTCATCTGGATCCCCTGGTGCTTCCCTCTCGAAATCTACGACTATTAGTGCCCCTTTTAATGAAACGCCAAACGTCCCTTCGGAGCAAAGACATCACAACACCATTATGACTAATGAATCCCCGCCGCAAACTCGAGAACTGCAAGGTCTACCATGTCCTATCTGCCTTGAAGAGCCCTTCCATATACGTTATCGTTGTCCCACTGTACTGAAAGGAGCAGACGCTCTTCGAAAACGACTGGATGAAGTCAAGAAATCTAATACAAGCGACCAGCAACCCCTGATCAAAGAGCTGGAGAATCTCCTTCGTGACGCAGAAGGTTATTCTTTAATCGTCCTCTTTATTCCCAATCTGACGTTGGTTCGATGTCAGCCGCGTTGGAGTCTCCGTCGAAAGCTACGCCACCGTGTTCGCGGCCACTCGACGCTTCTGTCTCCCCCACTCCAAACATCCCGAGCAACTCCCATTTGTCTGAAGTAACAGTGGAAAACACAGACGAAGGGGGCAGCTCAGAAAGTTCTGATGAGATGCCGGAGGGAAGGAATGAACACAGTCAAAAGCGGCCCGTTCCTATGGAACAGAAAACTCCAGGCAAACGACCTTCGCCGCCTAATGATGTTCTGGAAGCTATCATCCGTGGACCTGCATTGAGACAGCAGAGCATCCTCCACGTTCTCGATCGCATTGTTGGGGATGAGGATGACAAGGACACTGACACTGACACTGACTCGGAAGAGGATGAATTGGAAGGAGATCCGGAGAAAGAGATTGATCGCTCATCGTCTCGACTCTCCAAGCATGTCGTGAGTTCGTCCAGCTCCGAGACCGAGGAAGGGGAGTCTATGTCGCCTTCGCCTTCGCTTCTTGCTGGAGAAAACCCAGTATCTGACATACAAGACTCGAGTAACCACGCGGAGAAACTTCCATGCCAACCGGGCAGCGATGTGGTCATGGGGGACTGCGTTGACCCGTCCATTCTCCGTAGCCAGGACGATGACAGCAGCGAGGAGACACACGTGGGATCGGAGGATCGCATGGTCGTGGATGACGCAGTTGTAAAGAAGGCAGTTGTCACTAGCGTCGAAGAACAGCTCTGCCCACGTTCTCGAACCTTGAGGCTACCCGGCAGCTCTATCGAACCTTGTCAGTCCGGGGAAACAGAAGTCGACATCCCTGTCAACGGCAGAGCGGCGGCAGCCCCTAAAGCGCCTGTTGGGGCTGGGGTCGACCCGATAGAACCTGCGGATGACTTGGAACCTGCAACTACTTCACGCGAGTCGAACTCCGATCCCATTGAAGCACTCCCCGAAGACATGGGATTATCGTCCACTGGCATAACCCAGCCGACTCCAAAGCCGGGGGTGGCGAAAAGGATCAAGAACCGTGATGGTCAAATTCTGGATGACGAAGCCGAGCAGCCTATCCTTGTTCAGGAGCTGGCCCTGCAAATTACGGAAAAGGTAACCCCCTTGCCGACAAAAGGAAAGCTACGAAAAAGGACAGATACGCCCGCCAGCCGAGAACAGTCCTCGGCACGCAGGAGGACTCGGTCCACCTCACTTCTCTCGACAAGTACACCCGCAGCTGTGGCGTTGTTGAATCATAGAGCCAAAGTTGGCGGGCAGTCCACTAAAACACCTGCGAAGCGGTCTGACCAACGAGCAGACGGGTCGTGCATTGCTCCCAGTCCAGTCGTATGGGAAACACTTGCTGAGCCGCCCTCACCTTCCCAGCAGTTAGACGAGCCGTCGGTGGGCGTCGACGAGTTGATATCTAGCAGTCCTCAGCCGGAAGATGCCATTCCTGAGCGTTTGAACGTCAAGGAGGCAAAGAACGCACCTCGCACACCTGCCCTCTCGAGTGCAGCGAAGACCTCTCGGGAGAAGGAACGATTGTTTGACCTCACATCCAGTCAAATCCCTTTCCCATATTCCCAGCACAAAGCTAATCCAGCCCCAACGTCTCTGACTGGGAAGCAGGAGGTGGCCACAGAGTCGGATTCGGACCCGGAGGCAAAGGCAAAGGCAACCAAGAAAAAAGCAAAGGCACCTGGTGCATATCGTCCACTGTCCCAGTTGGCCTCCCAGGCAGTTCTTTTTTCTCCAAGTCTACTTACGCCCACCAACAAGTCAGCAACTGGTACCAAGACAAGGAAACGTGCCGCCGACAAGGATCCATCCTCGTCGTCGTCCTCTGATGAAGACGATGCTAATAATTCGATGCATATCCCTCGAGGACGGAGGGCGGGGGCGAAATTGGAGACGAAGAGGAGGAAGAGTCTACTGTCCAGGGTTTGAGGAGAGATATAATTGTGGAGTGTACATGATCTTATGGGAGTCAACGTCCAACATCCCATTCTAGCGCATTCTTGTTTCTCATTTTGCTTCACCTGTGTTTACCACGCACGACCCATTTATTACCCTAACTTCCAGTTATTCCTGGATTCGGAGGATCATGTGCACCATAAGGGGCTGTGGGAACATATTCAATAGGGTCACCTTATGTATTGTCTAGCATGGCTGATTCAGAGCCCAGTTCAACTTGTTCTTGACCACCATGTCCAGCCTTTGTCTAACCTCTGCTCCATCAGAATATTCTCCCCCTCATAAGAAATTCAGAAAGGGTGTATCAGTATTATGCAGACACCAATCTTCATTCTCTCATCCCCTATAGACAGGTCACCTCAGCGGATGGGACCATGTTCTCTATACCCATGAGGGGAACATGAATACATGGGGAAAGTTTCACGCACAGTGGTGGGGACCAGATTCACTCGGAAAGATCGTCATGCAAGACGCGCTCGATGCAGAGGATGTCACATCGGCGAAACGCGTGATCCGCGTCAATGAAAACACAGTTTGGGACAGTTTAGATGTCCTCGGGTTATCGGATGGCTGGATCATCGTACGGGATGAGTATGCAGAGATGTATGACCGCCTGTCTCATCTTATGAGAGTGGGTAGCAATATTGGGAGTGGTGTTGTCTTGACTGGCAACCCTGGAATAGGTAACACGCCGCTGTGGAAATGCGCTATTCACTCATCGGAATTTAGGGAGGTCATACTTTGCTATATATGCGCTGCTCCGACGGATGACGGAGGGAAAAACTACTCTGTTTACGACATCATATGGCATGTCCTACCTGTTCGACGAAACCGGGGTCAGGTCCAAAAATAAGTCGCAAGTTACTACTCAAGATCTTCCTCCCTATGACAATCGCAGCACTCGAGCGTTGTCGCTCATCATCGCCGCTCGCAATAACCTCCCCGAAGCTTCTGCAGTGAGCACTCCGAAAGTATTCACCCTGCTCGCATCCTCTCCAAAGGAGGACAGGTACAGGAAATGGCAGACTCGCAGGGGAGCTCCTCTTTGGGTTATGAATCCATGGTCTGAGGTGGAATTGCGTGTGCTGTAAGTAAGCGCCGTCAGCCTACTCGGTGCAAAGCTTACTCTCGGTTAGTCTGTCAAACCCAAGCTTTATCGAGTTATCCGGGGATCGGGGAGATTACGATGTTCGCCAGCTCATGGACAACGTTGGCCCCTGTCCTCGTGACATTCAACTTTCAATTAACCATCCAGTTTCTCACGCAAATGACATCAAGCATGCCTTGCTTGACGTAAAGAACCTCGCCAAGATGTTCCACGAATCGACTTCGCACCGATTAACCTTACTCCTGCGGACCACCGACTTGAAATTGCGTGAAGACGAGTATCTGATCGATTTCAAGTCTCACAAAATTCGCAGCGACGCAGCGAAATGCTTCGGAGATATCAGTCTCGAGGATCGAAAGCGGCTTCTTGTGACCACAAGCAATTTACCCTGGGGAAGTCAGCTGGCCGGCTGGACGTTCGAAGGGATTGTAAACGAGTACCTCAGAGGTACTCAGAAGGAGTGGGCCTCAGCCTTCCGCGACTTTTTTCCTATGGTTCGTATCAGTTCCACAACCAAATGGCCTCATCGGTTCGAACACTGCTTGAGTGGTGACTCAAAGTGCGTAGTCTTCCAGTTTTTGTCGGCCCACTGGTGCTGACTGGCTTTCAGCTTGGACCGGCTCGAAAATGATGATGGCTTCAAATATTATTCGTCTGGCTCGCTAGAACAGTCTGATCACCCTCCGTTTGATTCCAACGTCCCAAAACTTTATCCGCTCGCAGAACCCAGGAATTCGGTTTTCTACCATGACGCTGAGGCCCTCGCACTTTCCACTCGGGATTGGTACTGTCCCATGAAGCGCAACAACCCAGCCTTCGACTCTTTCTTCATAGAGCTCACTCCGCAATGTGTCCTTCTGTGGGTTTTCCAGATCACGATTGCAAAGACTCACGACGGGGCTATCGCTGGGTTTGAAATCCTCAAGATGCTCAAAAAGAAGGCGAAATCTACCTTCAAGAAGTCAAAGGTCATGGTGAACCTTGTGCTCGTGACACCGTATGCCAGAGAGCGAGTAGTGAAGTGGAATTTGCCACAAGACTTAGAGGAGTTAACCAGTGAGGGAGGTGGTGTTTACATTCAGTATGTTAACTTGTCTCTCGGCGTGCCTCTTAAGCTTCTCTTTGCACCATCTGTATGATATTAGCATATGATGAACGACATTTTGGGCATGGCACATTGGTTTCACATACTACACTGAGAGATCTAGTTCAACGTTCACGCATACATAACAGCACACCATAACTGATATCAAATCTGAGTACTTGAATAAAACCTCCGCGGTGCAAGGGGAGACTCGATCAAACCCTCTTTCTGAACAGAACGCGTGTGCGCGGGTTCAGCGGGAGTGTCATCTCGCCTTCCAACTTGACGTCGTACGTCATAATGACATGTGCCAAGATGGTCTTCAGTGCGTTTGCAGCGAAGAAGCGTCCAGGACTGAAACGATCAATCGTTCAGTGCTTCCACAAAGAAAGGGAGATGGAGGACATCGTCCCGTACCATGCGTGTCTTCCATATCCAAACGCCAGATACTCTGCACCCGTCGAGACGAATTGATGCTTGACGTCATTATCCTCCCCGGGCATGCTGGCGAATCGGAGGGGTTGAAACATTTTTGCATCTTCATAGATCTTCTCATCCCGTTGTAGAGACCTTGCAGCAACACTGACAAGCGTTCCTTTCGGTAAAAAAGTTCCGTCCGCGAACGTAAAGTCCTTCAGGACCTTGCGCGTCATCAACACTGATGAGTCAAGTGATGAAAACGCTCGAATTAGACATATAAAAGTTGCTTACGATGGTTCGTTCCTTCAATACGTAGACACTCCTTCAAAAGGCTGTCTATTTTGTGCATCTTGCTAGCCGCATCTTTCGACCAACCCTCCGTTGTGATAATTGGTTCGACCTCCTTACGAAGCAGCTCCACGTGCTGAGGATTTGCCGCGAGGTAGCAGAGTGCATGAGTGAAACTCTACACCACACCCGTCAAGTTGTGTTCGGTTCTGTCATACCCGACAATAGGACCTACATTGGCAGTTGTCTAACACATTAGTTAGTCGGGTCAACACGAATAGGTAACCGCTCGCTCACATGAATTGCTGCCAAATTCACACCCAATACGCGGTTGACTATGGACTTCACTGTCAATGGTGGAGCTGTCACGTCATCTATTAACCACGAGATGAGGTCATTCTAACAAATATACGGTGGTGAGTAGCCCGCCCCCCTTTCAAGAAAAGAAATCGACAGACAGGTTTTCCATCCCACTCATTCCCATACTTGTACAAGTTTTCCAGTCGTTCTTCGATTGTTGGACCCAGATGCTTCAGACCACGCGACCTACCTCGGCGAGCGGCACCTCCCAAGACATAAGCGACGAAACTACTGACGGTTAAGATCAATTCCCAGACAAGCACCCGAACTACGCACGGTTTCATGAACTTTGGAAATAGCCTTACCCAAATACCTGCACCGAAAGCGTGAAGGGTGTAATAAATGTTGAGGTCTATCCAATCCGGGTCGCGGCCTATTATTGTAATTGGTCGAGAAAAAAAAAGGGGAGCGCCATAAGCACATACACAAAGGAAGACCGACGAAAGCCCTGTTGCTCGCCCTGCAGACAAGCTGTCGTGCAGTATCCAACACCGATATACTCTTCCATTCTGATTGTAACCGAGATCAATACAGCGATCCTTACAAAGGTAGATTTCTCACCATCGTTCTGTAGATCCAAAAGCTCGTTGAACGCTGTTACAATCTCATCCCTGATCTCAGGGTATAGCATTCCAATGTTCCGGGTCACATGCGAACGAATGACGCCGGCGAGACTATCTCCGTAGAGCAGTAGCGTATAGATGGCACCAAATCGCTGTAACCAGTATTCAGTGCAATTCAAGCCACATGGAAGAAACAACTCCTGACGTTGCCTGTGCCTTCTCGGAAAGAAAATAGGTCGTCTGGTGCTTTGCGTAGTTCGTCCACGTGTTCGGGGCTGCTCACGACAACCATCCAGTGGAATTGCTCGGCAAACTTGAACGGCGCAGACCGGTACTGTAATGCCGGGTCGTCAGTAAGAGAAAAGATGGGACGATAGATGGGACTTTCCTGTTCATACCCTTGCTGTACTACATCTGTGGCGTCGAACAGGCATTTGAGGCCAGCCCACCAAGCGCCCAACGTGCTGCTAGATCCAACCGTCGGGATCGCATCGAGCTACATAGCACGGCGAGTCAAAACTCAGTGACCATAACAAGGAACATTGTTGAACTGATCGATTCACCTGGTGGTTGCTTGATAACCTTGTAATAATGATAATGGCGGCCGCAATGCCTGCAACGACATAGATGAGACCTGGGAAGCTCGCTGATAGCTCCAACAACTGGGAGGTCATAGAGATGGTGGTCTGATAAATTCCTGATTCCCCACGACCAGTTACTTAACTTGTGGCGCCTCGACCGGAAAGGACTGGCCCTAGCCTGTGAAAGTCACACAGGCCCTGAAATTTGTTGCCAAGCCCCCCGGTGCTCTCCGCAGGCTGGCGCACAGAACATTTCTGATAGGCACATCCATTTACCCCGTTTTGCTCGCTTAAGGGCACTTCGACCAATCACGACGCTCACATCATATCTGCCAGGCAGTCGAGTAACGTTATCGCTTTCCAAATCTTCAAGTGGCCCAGGCCCACTGGCTCTCGGATCTCGGCACTTTGATTAGTGGAAGCATGAATGAGTTCTGACCTAACTGACTATAGTATCGAACCCGACGTGTTTTGCGTCGCTTGGCACAATCCGGCTTGCAGATATGATGGCTGGCGAGCAAGTGACGTGATTCACGCGCCTTTGCCGATTGTAACTGAAACACGGTGCCAACTAGACTTCTAAAGGGATCCCGTGTTGGCGGCTTACATGTGACCGCTTACGAGCCAATTCGCTTCCGTGGCAGCCTAGGCCAGTTTCCGAGTTGTAAGTGTTGGGATATGAGGCCCCGCGCTCCCCTGACACCTGTTAAGTTGACAATGAACCCAATGCAAGGTACGTACACATAGTCTCGCTTGCTGGGGAGTCAATCCGTCGGTTGGCATTGCGAAGCCCACAGCATGAAGCGTTAGAAGGTACGGGAACATCATGAAAAGCCGCGAGATGCATGTAGTCTATTTTGAAATCGATGGTTGTACATGAAACACAAATCCCATACCTCCGTCATCGAATATTTCGTGACCACTTTGAAAATCCGTCTTGTTGGATATCTTGAGTATTGCGCTAAATCCCGTCCGCATCCTCTTGTGAAGCATGCGATGCCAAGATGTCCCAGACCACAAGGGTGCAAAAACGGGCGTATGTGAGGAATGAGACTGCGAGCGTGAGGTATAAGACTGCAGTCCAGTTTGGTGTCGACTGCATTATTGGCGATCTGAGAAAGTATGGATGCACGTCCCTCCCGAGTAATAGATGACCTACTGGTGAAGCAGATTCAGTAGGTGGACATCAAGGACACCCATTGTACTCCATATCCACATAGAAGGAAAAGCGGCGGCAAGATGATGTTGGAGTGGCAGAATGATGGGTACGGTAGCAGCCATACAACCTGGAGTGCAGAAGACACCACGAAGGGAAGAAGATATACTGGTGATATAATCTGAAAGTGACGTTGGCTGGCTTTCTACTATACAATGTCAAAAGCCAGACAGAAAGTGGCAAATACCATGAATGCCTCGTCGAGACCAATGTCAAGACAACTTCGGCAACTTGAGGAATCTGATCCAGGTGAGTAACTGCCACATCACGTGCCTGGAACAACAAGGCGCAAATACATCTCCTTGATTTTCTTGCATCTTCTCGTGAAGCAGTCGAGCCCGCTGAGCCTCCAGCTCTTACATGATATTCACACAAAACACTCGCGACGAGTATGTTCACTTTCCTTTCCTTGCTCCTCATCCTGATCATCGTCTTGCAGTTATATCTCTGATCTCGTCTTCTCTCTTCTGAGCCTCTAAAAACTTTCCAAAGATCATATTCCAATATGATTGCCCGCACTCTGATTCGAAGGCAACTTTTTGCCCGTGGCTTTGCTTCTCACGCTGGCCCAAATACCACATTACCCGCTGTTTTACATCTGAAGACTGGTCAATCTTTCCACGGCCGATCTTTCGGAGCGCCAAAGAGCATCTTCGGAGAGACCGTATTCTCAACTTCAATTACATCTTGCAAGTATTTTTTTTTGACCTAACCAAACCCCATTGAGACCTTTTCCTAGATACCGAGTCGATGACTGACCCTTCCTATCGGAGCCAGATTCTTGTCTTCACCACCCCCTTGATTGGAAATTACGGGGTCCCCAACAATAAGACTCCCATTGATTCACAAGATGTTGGTGTCGTGATGGAGTCCGGGGGGATACAGTGCAGCGCCGTTGTAGTCGCCGACGTCGCCGAGAAATTTTCTCACCATGCTGCAGTCGAGTCCCTCGCCTCTTGGTGTCGTCGCTTTAACATCCCTGGTATCACCGGGGTAGACACCCGCGAAATCACTCGTTTGTTGCGTGATCAAGGAACCACTCTGGGTCGTGTAGCTGTCGGTGCAGATGCCTCTGCTCCTCCGCCATCCTCGGAGCAATACTGGGATCCCTCTACAGAGAACCTCGTTGACCAAGTTTCTACCAAGACTCCATACTATCTCAATCCGAATGGCGACGTCCGGATTGCTGTCCTTGACTTTGGTGCCAAGGCGAACATTCTTCGTTCCCTCGTTCGTCGGAATGCTGCAGTCACCGTACTTCCTTGGGACTTTGATTTTAACTCCATCCGTGACCATTACGATGGGCTCTTCCTGACCAACGGACCTGGTGACCCCAGGCACTGCATGGAGGCGACCCTTGGACTCCGCAAGACTTTGCACGAGTGGAACAAGCCCGTCTTTGGAATCTGTATGGGTCATCAGATCATCGGCATGGCTGCCGGTCTTGAAGCATACCGCATGACCTTTGGGAACCGTGGGCATAATCAGCCCGTCCTCGCACTGGCGTCTTCGGGTTCTGTCAAAGCTGGTCGCGTTTATGTGACGAGGTATGGCGGATCTGATCTTTGTATGGTATTGATTAACGGAACTTTCTAGCCAAAACCATCAATACGCGCTCAAATTGACAGATCCGTTCCCCGTAGGATGGGAACCCTTTTTCATCAACTGCAATGATTCCTCGGTCGAGGGCATCAAATCGACCCCAGACTCGGGGAAGAAAGTTTGGGGCGTCCAGTTCCATCCTGAGAGTGCAGGTGGCCCGTTGGATACCATTGAGGTTAGCGTTGCCATTTGTATGGAGGCGTTTTTTGACTTGATTGTAAAGATGTTCACGGATTTTCTCTCCGAGTGTCGTGCGGGTAAGGTCTCATTGCCCAAGGCGGCCCCCGTGGACCTGATGCGCCCATTGAAAGACCGTACTACTGTACCTCGCCTCCAAGAGATTGCTGTCAGCGCTTAGGTGTAGGTTTTTTACCGAGCCGGTTTCAATCTGTCAGTTGTACAAGTACAAGTACTAGAGTCTCATGATTGCCCCATTTGGGTGACCCACATCTGACATGAACTTCCTTGATACCTACGGGATAACGGGTACTGGTACGAGCACACCACCTACCAGCGAACGACAGCCAGAGCAAACGTTCAATGAAGAGGTTTCGCAGGTGATTGGGCAACTTGGTCGCTTCTGGGGAGGCTTTCGGAAACAGGTATACACGAACTTATCATCTCTACTCCAACTCTCCCTTAATGCACCGATAGAGCGAGGCCGTGCTTGCTACTGCGCGTCGGGACTTGGGTCAGGTTGTTACCCAAGCCCAACGGGAGATCGAGAAACTTGCGACTCCGGAAACGCGACCCAACATGTCCGAAGTGCAAGGACAGGGAGAGGGCAAGGAAACGGGCGATGCTGAGGAGCCAGTCGATACCCCCAGCGCGGAGACGACGCGGCCTGCGAGCACCGACCCCAGCACCGAGGCAAGCACATCTACGTCGTCCTCCACGCCCACCGCTGCCCACTCCATCTTTGCGCGTCTCCAATCGACGATCCCACCCCACATCGTTTCGGCCGTACAGGCACAACTGCCGGACGGCCTCAGGAATGCGCAGCACATCGACCTGGCGCACCTGGGGAGCGCACTTTCCACCGAGTTCCAGCGCGTGCAGGGTATCACGCGCGCGCAAGCGGAGGAGTATGTGCACAAGAGTGAGGTGCTGATTCGCGGGGCGATGAAGGAGGCTGGGGATATCCTTCGCGAGGCTGTCAAGGTCATTCCGCCCGACGGTGACTCTGCCAACGCTCCCGTCGCCTGGGATGGTGCCGATATCTGGGCGTTGCCTGGCTTGGCTGCCGCTGCGGACGGGTCGTCGACTGCTGGTTCAACGTCCAAAGGAAAGGGGAGGGAAGTGGATGCCGGACCTTCTGGTCGTTCGTCAGAGGATGCACGTCGGATTGGAACACGTGCAGAGTCCCTGTTGAAGCAGCTCAAGAGCAATCCTGAGATCCTCAAACTTGACCCTGCTGTGGACAACTCCAAGGAGGCCTATCTGGCTTGGGCAGACGCAAGCCAGGCGAGTGGTGAAGGATTTGGTACAAAGGTGTGGAGGGAACGCATTGCTGAGGCACTGTCCGATCCGTTGGATGGAGCGGCGTTGCAGGCAACCTTCGACGCCCTTGGTATGATTTCATTTCATTTCTGGTTAATGACTACCTCATTTCCACCGCCAGTCCCATCATTCATGCCTGATGAAATCTTCTGGGTCAGATATTTCTTCCGGGTGCACCAGATCGAAACGGAGGAGAACAGGCGGAAAGCACTACTACAAGGTAAGCCGGCTGTATTTATATGCATCACACACGAGGTTTCTCAATTCCCTGAAAAGCGACTGCGGAGAACGAAGACGACTTTAGTTGGGAGGATGACGAGGATGAATCTGTCTCTGCCAACGACACGAAGCAAGCTGCGACTTCTGCCCACCCGCTGGAGTCATCACAGCATACGATTGCGCCGCCCAGGACGATGTCAGCGTCGGATGTCCTGTCGTTACCATCTTCGCACGCACAAAGCCCTAGAGAAAGCAGTGAGGGCAGTTATGATGTAGTTTCTGGAAATGTCAGCAGTGCGGTCGACGGAGAGGAGGATGAGGAAGAGGACGAGGATGGTGAAGAAGATGAAGACGAAGACGAAGAACAGGAGGAGGAGGAGAGTGATTGGGAGTAATTCATGACATATTTAGTGTTTACCGATTAGGCAAAATGACGGAGGTCGTCTTTCTTCTTGTTTCTCTCTAACTGCGTTCACTCAAGTCATGCGGAATGAGTTCACTGTATGAAAGACGCCTTCGCAGGTCGCGTCTACTGTCAAAGCCAACCATCCTCCTCGCCCTCCGCTTTCTCTGGATCACTCTGGTCATCTGGTGCGAGTTTGGGGTGTTCTTTTACAGTGTATCAGATTGCAGGTGGCCGGAGAAGGCGTTCCAGTCCGTAAGTGGATGTGGTTGAGGTCCATTCAAGCGTCCTCCACTGACTCCCTTTCAAGACTCACTCGCATTCCAAAGTGAAGCCTACTCGGGTGCTCTTGGTCGCAGATGCTCGGTTGCGGGACCCCGCGTCAAATCTCTGGTCTGGGTACGATAATTCAGCGTACCTGCGCAAGAGCTGGAGGGTCATGTCGCGTCTCCGTCCAAACGTGGTTATGTTTCTCGGTGACACGTTTGCCTCGGCACGTCATGTCACAAGTGAAACGGAGTGAGCGCATCTAACCCAAAACGGTTGTGTATGTTGGGCGCTGACGCTGACCCGCCAAATAATAGGTATGGCGAATACTACCACGCCTTTCAGGCGACTTTCCCCCGCAACCCGTCAACCCCGTTCTACCTCATTCCTGGGAACAACGATATAGGGCATGTCTCAGTCCTCTTTGAATGAATCTAGGTTTTGAACACACCCGCAGTCTAGGTGATTCATCGTCCTTTTCCAAGGACGCGCGTCCGCTCTTCGAGAAACATTTTGGGCCATTGAACCAAATCGTCCTTATCTCCGGCCATCAATTTATCTTGCTCAATGCACCGGGACTCGTAGAGGAAGATTATCGTCGTCATGCACATGGTCTGACTTACGAGCATTGGACCCCGCTTCCCGGAGGACCGATCGAATTCGTACAATCGATCTCTGAGAAAGAGGATGGCCACGTTCAGGGCCCTAAAATCCTACTCAGTCACATACCCCTCTCTCGGCCGTCGAGCAAGTCGTGTGGACCACTGCGCGAGAAAGGGTCAATACGTGCTGGGGCGGGACAGGGGTATCAGACGATGCTTGGAAAACAAACGACCGAGTTTTTGTTGAAAACATTGCGACCGTCGATAGTGTTCAGGTAAGACTGCCCTTGTGAAGCATTGAGTCGCGCTGATGATGTGGTTAGTGGTGATAATCGAGACTATTGTGAAATCACACACGAGATACCTGGTTCTGATCTCGCTGATTTGGTTCGGGAAATCACTATCAAGTCATTCTCTCCGAGTCGACACATCAGCCGGCCAGGTTTCCAGCTCCTCTCCTTGATTCCTCCATCTTCCTCGCTAACTGGCCCCACCTTTGCGGACGCGCCGTGTCTCCTGCCCAACCCACGTCGTGTTTTTAACTCGGTCTACGTTCCTTGCTCCTTGTTGACCGCGCTCTTACTGCTATACGTGAATATCACGCCTTTACGCCATAAAAGGCGCTTTTCTAGCATTTCTTTGGCGCGTCATGGGCGACTATCACCACCCCCTGAGCCCGAATCAGCCATATGGGCCACCCGGACCCCGCTCAGCTCAAGAATGCAAACAAGCCCTACTGCACCACTTCCGCTCTCTTCACGAATTCCGACCTCAAAGTCCGTTCCGTCTTACCGCGCTTCTCCCGCCTCCACTCCCCTAGGTTCTCCGCTGCTCAGTCCGATCGCACTTTTTCCATCCGGAAACGAGGGTGACATAGAAGGGGACCCCATTCCACCATCGCACTACAGCCATAGACGTGACATACACTATGGGAGCGGGTGGCACGACTTTGACGTGCGAGAGCGCGACGCAGCCTTGGACCGTTCGCACGTACACCCATCTTCCGCCCCTGTGCACGCACCGTATTTCCTCCCACCACCTTCGGCGCAGCATGCGCGCGGGCGGTGGGTATTTTCACAGCCTATTGTGTTTCGTGGACGGAGGTTGGTGACGGTGGGGGTGCCGGACTGGCGCACGCTGTGGAACTTGCTGAGTCCGTCGACGGCATCTCAGACGGGTCATCGGAGGAAGCATGGGTTCGCGCGTCGGCTTGCAGGCGACTGTGTGAGCGTGGCGTTGCCTGCGGTCGTTGCGTGGGCCCTGATCGATTGGTTGGCTTTTTGACGTGGATCATCGAGTAGTGGCGATTAGCTTAGGTATTGCATTTGTGGTGGGCGTAATGATCACATAGACGTCATACGTGGACAGTTTTGATCCTTCCAGCACTTGTTCTAGCATGTACATAATATGTTGCAATGGGCTCTTTGCATGCATGGATTTGTTTCTCTTGAGCAGAGAGAAGCTAAAGCCCCAGACGAAGGTGCACCTCCTTCATCCGTATCACTGAATACCCCTTCGTGTCGGACATCCGAGCCACGCCCGAATACCATCCGAAACGCGCGGACACAAAGCTAGTTCACTTATCTGAGAAGTCGGCCACATCCTCGGGATCCGTGGATGGACGAAACGCCAAGTAGCTCACAATCGAGCCAATCGCAGCATGGCACGGATGGCTGCGGGCGAGATAACGCGATAATCGCAAAGAATGACTGTCCCCCGTCTGAGCGAGCTCAATGTCGGCCCGAGAGCACATGGCAACATTCTTTGGGTTGGCTCAGGAAGAGAGCAAACGTAGCCAAGCCGGCCAAGATCGGGATTGAACGTGGGAGCAAAACGCTTCCTCACTGGATATCTTTTGCGAAGCGGCGATCAGGACGACCGTGCCCGAGGAAGATGGCCAGCATGTACCCGACCACACAAGGTCAGCCCAAGCATACTTCTTCAGATCGACCTTCACCCGATGCAAACGTCAGGTACCGTAGGTACCCGGCCTATCCATCACCAAAAGCAACATTCGTGAACTGGTACGGTGCATGTAGAAGCTGATAGGGAGCTTCAGCGATGCGCTCGAAAATGTTCAAACATGGACCCTCAAGTTCGGAAAGGTGTGGGCCATGTCTGATCCGAACGTCATGCACCAGCACGTGTCCGAGAAGGTCTCCCGCGATTTGGTAGACGACCTGCCAAAGATGGGGCCCACGACCCGGCGTTCAGGCAAGGTTGGATTGCACGCGAATCATGAGCCACTAGGGACGCGTCAGGTGTCGAGAAGCAGCTAACCATATTGCGGGTGTCCACGCGAGCCAGCATTCGGCGTTCCGGAGATGGTACACCAAGGCCGCGTGGTCTGCGCTGAAGGGCGTATCAGAAGCGTGCCGCACACGACATGTTGCCGTCTCGTGGAGAGAAAGTACCTGCTCGTTGTGAGAGTATACACGACTCACTTGCGTCTGGCTAGATGGCACCTGCCTAACATAGGATAGTGACTGTGATCTCGATTGCGATCGTATACATTAGGCTAATTCTATGCACGACATCAGTGGTGTTCCGCATGTCCATCGTGGTGTGCGTGCCCATGTCCTTCCCATGGATGGCGTAGTCCCTGTATATCCGAGTGTATTTCAGTTGGCGGGGCAACAGAGGTTTTGTGTGCAACGGCGTACCAATAGCTTAGGGCCATCTTCACTGTTACCACATCACGCAGAAAAGGAGGTCCACGACGAGGTTAACGGAGGCTAAGAGTCAGGCAGACAACTCACCGAGCACGGTAGAACATAAAGAACCACATGGTCGCACCAAGGGCTTTGGAGAGAAATTGGTATCTGGCACCGGGAAGGTGAGGGTGGAACCCTGAAGCTACCGAACGCATTAACTTAAAGGGAGGCGGAGCTGTCCAGCGACTTACAATGGCTTGCACCCGTCATGAGAGTGTTCGGACAAGGACGGTATTTGGTATTGTTTGTATGTTACTGTACACCTACTCTAAGTCTAATCTATCGAGAACGATGCAGCCTGCCACGAGCCTCGCGAACACGTCATAGATCCTGGAAAGTATTCAGACTATGATTCAGCGATACTGAATACAAATATTGATGAAATCCTACAATCATGTTGAGGTTTCCAGAAACCAGCCCTGAAGCTCCGAGGTCAACCTCATGCCTTGCACAAGAGAGAGATATCCTACGATTTTCAAGTACACATCCATCGGGTATGTCAATCCTCTGACCCTCATTCGCTATAACTTTGTAACATGAGTATTGGTGTTCGAAAAACAGACGTTCACTTACTGATGACTGTACCTCGCAACGTCACTTCTCGACCAAAGTGTACGTCGCCGGAGACGGTAAGATGGTCCAGATCACCAATCACAGGGATCTTCTTGAAACGTTTCTCAAAGTCACTGATCTGGTATCGCATCTTATGGTCACCCTAATCCTAGTCAATGGATACAAGCTATTTACCCTTCTGAAATGATTCCCAAGTTCAATTACTGGAACGCTGTTAAATATCCGGCTATCATTGACAATAAGTTGACCGCCTTTGAGCGAATAGATGTCGCTCCTGATCAGAAGGAGGTCCGAGCAGGACTTCACGGGCAGGAAGCGAGAACGGGGAACATTGATTCCTCGAGCGTTTTTGAAATGCTTTATTGCCGAACCCGCAGCTGTCTCCAGCTGAGTACGTCATGTACCTTGAGATAAATCCAGAGCGGAGACATGCGCAGACCGCACCTGAATGACCGATTGACCGTCCTCGGTGACCTTTGGGTTAACGATGATGTCGAGGTCCATGCTACCGTCCATCATGACTTTCTTCAAAGCTGTTGAACAAATTGTAGCCTATACCATCGTTCCAATCGGAGGAAGCAAACCTTGCAGGTTTATCCATAAATTATTTGTGTTGAAGATGTTAAATTTGCGTACTAGGTGCCTTGTTAGCAGATGATATCCTCGCGAATTCTTACTTACCAGACTTGAAGTCATCCACGTGCTCGGAAGGGACCTGAGCAACCTCCAGCAGACGCATTGAACCATCGTATTGAATTAAAGTACCGCCCTAACAAACGAGCTGCAACCAACGGTACGAACGACAAAACTCAGACTTACCTTCACATCCGCTTTAGTTTTGTTAGTGACTTCCATCAAAAAATCCGTGCCAGTATTTACCATGTGTTGCAGGATCTTCTGATCCACCCTGATGACGTTTGGTGCGCTTGTAGTAGCTCATACGTCGGACCTTACTTACATGGCGCCCAGATTATCAGAGTTTGATACAAACAAGTATTCCTTTCCTTCCCCCAACAGTCGGTCCAAGACACCGCTACGAGTTAGCGAGTTGTACAAATCGCCGTGACCAGGAGGATACCAGTGTTTCTTATCATCCTGAGCGTGGTGTGGGCAAGGTTGTAAGGTGTCCGCCAAAATACGTGGATATTTTGACTGGTTGAAGGTTATTATTCTGATCGGCTGGTTGGCATATCTCTGGACGATGCGCGAAGTGTCTTCGTATGTATTGAAAGATGTCATAAGAAGAAGGGGAACGTTGACACCGTAAGATTTGTTAAGATCCTCAACTTGCTTTACGGTGAGGTCAAGAAACGTCATTCCGTCCTTGACTTCTAGGGCACTCTTCGCGCCGGACATGCCTAAATTTCCCCAATCTTCTGTTACTGCAAAATATAAGCAGAAAGCATGATGTACGTGCCCATAGATGTTCCCAGGCCACCGTTAAACTTCAGTATTGCTAATTTAGATAATACTGCAGAATCAGTGGAACTCGGAAGCCGGTTATAGGAAACGATCTGATCTGCATCAGGGGCCTGGACCCTTTCCCAGTCGCTGACGACAAACATGAACACCGCTGATAAGCGAATGTAAGAAATGCATACAGGTCTTTTCGGTTTTCTTTATCGAAGAGGTAGCGTGAGTGGAGTTTAAGGAACGCCTGCATCTCTGCATCAAATGCCTGAGACGCGACGCATGGCAGAGTTAGTAAGTGAAACTGACATGCAAATGAAGAAAGCAGTCTACCTTTCTCACAATCGGGTCCGCGGTATGAACGAGGCGGTTAAGATCATTACGGATTATCTTGGATGGAGGGGCTGGGGCGTTCTTGCGCTTTCGGAGGATACGTAGGTGGGCGGTGTTGAACAGGAACATGGTGGACAAGGAGGAAGCGATAGGAAGCGGGAAGGAGGCGAGCCACCGCCATTTTAACGGGACCAAAGAACATGCGCGAATAATGAGGATTAATTGGAAAGAACGTTTCAAAGGAAGATATGAGTTCATTCCCGACCCAGGGTTCGGGATCGGATGTCGGACATCACCGGGAATTACCGTCGGAGTATCAAAGATTCAAACCTTGATTTTCAGTGGGTATCATCACAAACCGTGTAGACCGCTTTCCTCGAGACTCCTCGACATGGGTAGGTGCCGTCCCCTCCGAGATCATCCCCGTTGATGATCTCGCCAAGGTATTTCGCGTTCATCTAGGCACAAACGCTCCGCCACCGGTGCCCAGCGCGCCCACTATCGCAAGAAGAGAAAGTTTGAGCTCGGTCGTCAGCCCGCCAACACTAAACTCGGTCCAAAGCGTATCCATACTGTACGCGTTCGGGGCGGCAACCTCAAGTATCGTGCCCTCCGTCTAGAAACTGGAAACTTTGCCTGGGGTTCCGAGCACACCACCAGGAAGAGTCGCATCATCAGTGTCGTGAGTATAGATCTCAGGTTATCTTTTCACGCCGTCGATTACATTTAGGTGTACAATGCTTCCAACAACGAGTTGGTCCGCACCAACACCCTCGTCAAGGGTGCTATTATCCAAGTTGATGCAACACCCTTCAAACAGTGGTACGAGGCTCATGTGCGTAGCGTTATTCTCTGTTCTTACGTGCTACTGAAGTGCTTGATGAATGATGCAGTACGCACAGCCCATCACCAAGAAGGGCGCCAAGGCAGCCGCTACCACTGCTTCCGAAGAGCCAGTGAAGAAATCAAAGCACGTGCTACGCATTTTGGAGGAAAGGAAAAAAGGTGATAATCACATCGCGGTGATCCCTATTGATTCCAAAGGTACTCATACGTTGCTAGACGCTAAGATTGATCCTCTTTTGGAGCAGCAATTCGTTGCTGGCCGCCTATATGCTTCCATTAGCAGTAGGCCAGGGCAATCCGGTCGTGCCGATGGGTACATTCTCGAGGGCAAGGAGCTGGAAGTGCGTCGGATGTGTTTAATGGATTGCTGCGGTACTGACGTCAATGGATCAGTTCTACATCAGGAAGCTGCGGACTGGCAAGCAGAAGCACGCACACAACGCATGAGATCTACCGGTGATCTGTTTCTTCCGGCGGGCAAGTGAACCTAAAAAACGTTACTGTTAGCCTATGACTTTTGCTTGTTACCCGTTATGATTCTATGCATTTTTGCATTCTGCATTGTAATGTTGTTCTTGTTGGAGTGTGATTATGTAATCGGTCCAACCGTAATATCGTAACCGGAGCAGTGCTTGGACAGTCCTTCGCTCTGCCTCTTCGCGTCATATTTTCACCTTCCCTCTCATCTCCTCTTCATCCCGTCCCCCGTCGTCCCCGTTGCTGAGCTCGATGCCCTCAACGTCGGCGACAGGTTCTCACTCTCTACGAACAGCCCCTCTGGCATGGCGACCCACAAAAATCATGAACATGCGTGACCTCTCCAGGGACGACGACTTTCTCAGTCACCTCCTCGTCGAGAAGCTCGGCACAGGGAATGTCCCGCTCTGCGTACACAAGATGGATCCTTCCCGTAGACTTCCAAAGGTTCCTACGAGCGATCTCGTAGACATTGTTAGACGCGTGAGTCCCACATCCACCTCCAGTCGCGTTATCTTGTTCATCTCGCGACGTATGTGTCTAATTACTTCGATACATTTTTTTTATTCTTTCCTTAGCTTGTTGAAAGCAAGGCCCCTCCTCAAAGCGCTGTGCGTCAGGCAATAGACGAACTCCTTGCGTTCGTTTCTTTGTATTCTTCTACCATGAGAATCTACTTCTCAACTTCTCATATCTTTAGTCTCCAGTCCGTTCGTTACTACCTCAAGCCGTATACACAAAAACAGATAAATGCATTCGCCACGTGTGTACGACCTTGCTGTTTCGTTAACGTCGCCTGAAGTTCGGCTCGCCACAGACACGCCTCGCGATATTTCGAACTATACCATCCTGGAGGTTGTATTGAGATAGCACACACATCACGATACTCACACAAGACTGGCAAGTCGGAATTATGCATCCTTGCTACTCGCCCCCTCTCTCCTGGCATGGTTATTGCGGAACTCAAGGGCTCAATGGCGCATTTATCCAAGGAAGAGGACAGAGAGCTCAAGCGGACAGACCTGAGAAATCTTGACATCAGGAGGGACTTTAGTGTGATTCATTCTCGCCAGATGAAGAAAAACCATCTATTTTTAGGTCCCGCTCGGTTTGTGAATGTGAGTCGTTTGTGTTCGCCCCAAGTGTATGTTCGCCACTCACATCTCTATAGCATGATTGCGAGAATAACTGCGAGTTGTTTCGGGAAGGCAAATACATTACTTTCCGAGTCCTCCGACCTATTACCGTTGGCGAGGAAATAACAGCACATTACGGTGATGGGTATTGTGAGTTCACGGAGTGTTCTTTTGCGTCCCACGCCTGATTTAGTCGATTAGTTGGCAGTAAGAATCGATACTGCCTTTGTGAAACTTGCGAGAAGAACTGCAGAGGGGGATATGGGCCGGACGGCGAGGCCTCCGGCTGTGAATCAGATGCCGGAGCATCGGACGCTGATCTCAGTGATTCCGAGCCTGTGCCAACTGCTGTGGGCAACGTGAACGAACGCAGGACTCGCCGCGGAGTATATGCTATTATCCAGGAACAGGACGATGACTCGGACGAAAGTGATGATGAAGAGAAGGAAGGAAACAAACCACTTGCAAATGCTTCGGACGTCGCCGAGGTTGACTTGGATTTGGGTGGCGATACGGCCTCCGTTCTCCGATCATCATCTCGGAGATCAGCCTCGAGGTTTGTCAGCAATGTATCAATTTTCATAGTCCTCATCCTTTTTCTTCGTCTCCTAGTTCTGCCCCCCCTGCTAGCCGCCGTTCCGAGCCTTCCGAGGGATCGAGGGCTCAGGTTGGGTCAAGACTACAGAAAGGCTCTGTTACTGCCACTCCTGAGGTTCCGACGAAATCGCTGACGCCTGTGCCATCTGACCCCTCTCGGTGTATCAGACGAAGTGCGAGCAGGTTATCAACTCCTCTTAATAACTGGGAAAAGGATAGGATCCCGGTGAAGGAAGAACCTGAAGCACGGATTCTGCGCACGCGTCCCTTGTCGCACGTTGATAGGAACGAATTGGCAAACAATGCCAACCAAGTTCCACCACTAGGGCCAGATGGACAACCGTTACCCACTTGTGTAACATGCTACAACATTCTGCCAATGATTTCCGTCGACAATCAAATAGTTTGGGGCCTTAATGTTGACACGACGCCACGGCGAGGCAAGAAACGCAAGGAGCCACAAGAGTGCCCTCGGTATGTCCATTCATTTAATGTAGACCCTATCTCACGTTCTTTTGCGTTATCTGCGCGTCAGTTGCATGCGACATTTCGCAATTTATTCCCAGCCATGGCCCGCCCGTTTAGCCAGTCAAGTCGCGGCTACTGTTCCTCGGGAAGATAGTGAAATGTCTTCTAGACGAGCTACGCAGAAGATCCCTTTGGCTGTGGAGACTAAGCATCCAGGTGTCAGTGAGGAACGGCCGGCGAAGAGACGGAAAACTGAACAAGGACCAGTGGTGGAGATGTCGGACAAAGCAAAGGAACTTTTGATGGCCCCAAAGAGGAAGAGGGGCCGTCCTCGCAAACACCCTCTGGAGGAGATTCCTAAACGCAAACGGGGCAGACCGCGTAAATCATCACCTGCCAGACCAAATCGTGCACCGCCACATCTAAAGGCGCATATCTCCACACCAGTAAAGAATTCTCGCCCTCGCGTCTCTTCCCCAGTCAGCGTGAAATCTAGGAGTGAACCAACTAGTCCATCTGCCTCACGAGGGGCCCTCAAGCCCAAGTCACTGGCTGTCAAGTTACAGCCCAGGGATTCCAATGGTCGCTTCGGCAAGAAAGCGACCACCAACGGTAGATTCGTGAGGAAGAGGGTTCACGCTTTGCGAAGTGGTTCGCCGCGTGCGCAGGTCTCGCAAAGGGCTAAGGTAGAACAATGGCTTGGGGGAAAGCAGGTGCAACTGGAAACCAATCGCGAGGCGGAGGATATTCCTGTCTTCGCTAACGGGAAGCGTGGGCGCGCTCTTGCTGCCGACGAGTTCCCGCGCCCGAGTAAGAAAGCGCGCAGCAGTCCTCATCCAAGAGACGGAGATGAAGGTCCGGTCCCGCATAATTCCAGCGGTTCCTCTTTATTAAGGTTCAAAGGCCTGAATGCTAGTTTGTTATGTCGACCTAACCCCACGAATTTCGCTCGCAGGGCATGGGCCCCTCCCCCGCCCGAAATCTCCTCCCCGGATGGTGAGGGTGAGGGGTCCCTTCCTACCGTTGAGAGCGAGAGCAACGGTCCTGTCACTCCTCAAGATCGCACCTCGCTACCTATCCCAAGTCCAGACCAATTTCCGTTTCAAGGCAAGGCTAGCATCGACACCAAATTTGAAGAGCCTGCTCCACGTCTGCCCACACCACGCCGTGTTACACCCAACGTCCACGCTATCTTGACGTTCAACCCATCTCCCATTCATTTCTCCAGGCGACGATGGGCTTTAGCCACCAAGTCACCGTTAGAATCAGGGACTGGGACCCGTCGGAGCCAAAGACTACGGCCAAGGTCTTCGCTTCTTGATGAAAATAATTTATCTTTGGCCGCCTCACAATCTGAGATACCATCCGCGTTGAGTACACGGACAACACTTGCTGGTCGATCGGTATCACCGCAGAAGTCCACGATAGTCAATGTTGCTGCCCAGGCAATATCAGAAGCAGCAACTGACGCCGTACGTATGGTTTCCTGGCTTTTTCATATTCATAAAATTGAGCACTCCTGCAGGTTGAGATCTCTTCGGACTACCGTCGTACGGCGTTGCCTGGTGAACAGTCATTTGACGGTACAAACTCCGACGACGACCGTGCCGTTGAAGGACTCCTCGCAGATACCTCAGAGAGACACGAAGGACCCGCAAATGAAGATTCCCTTTCTCATCTCCGCGTTACATACACCGCAGAGCTCCCAGCAGTCGTGCCGTGGAAGAATGCGCAGGCAACACCCATGCCCTATTACTTGAAGAAGTCGGCATCCTTCTACGACGATGAGATTGCATCACCGACACATCTCGTTCACGCCGGATGGGACTCTGCATCAGATATTCTTTCCGATTGACACCGTGTTCGAGAGGCCTTTGGTGTAATTTATCCTGCTGCTCGCCACTTCTCCGCTCGTTTGCCTGACTCTCGATCGTGTTATAGCAATAATTTATGTGTTGTTCAAGCTTTTTGTTCGTTTTCTCCAAGTTGGCAAACAATTATCATAGGAACAGTATACTTGTTAATGTCCATAGTCATTGGTATGGTTTGAGCCTGACATTAGGGAACGATATGTACATGCGAACATTATCTATTACGACTGTCCGTCGGGCTTGAGCGAGCTCCGTCCGGCGCGCAGTATTTCATCTGTAGACAACAAATTGACGGCGATGACGGAACTGCGTGCCCACATGAGCACAACACGCGTTAATGGACGGTGGCCTGGCTGGACTCACCAGGAGTTCAACATCTGCCGCTTCACCCTATAATTGTCCCAAATACCTTCGACCGTAGGATCGAACGGCTCGCCAGACTGAAGGTCAATTCCAACAATATTGCCTTCTGATTGTTCATCCTGGTGGCAACACATAAGCGAGCAGGTCAGCGAGATCGATGGCGATATTGTCCGAAAAAAGGCACACCTGCAGGGCCACGACCACATCCTGAACGTCAAACCCACCGTTCTGAGCAAGGGTCTTGGGAACGATCAACAGTGCGTCCGCAAAGGCCTGCACTCCCATCTTGACCCTGCCTTTGGCGGATTTCTTGACAGGTCCACTCAGATGGGCGGCACAGGCCACCTCAAAGGCTCCGGCGCCCGGAATCAAACATTCGTCTTCGACGGCGTTCTTGACGGCACGAAGTCCATCACGAAGAGCATCCTGAATCTGTTGAATCGTATGCGCATTGGGGCCCTTTATCAACAGCGTGACACTCTTGGGATCCTTGACTTCCTCGAGGAACGTGAACTTTTCTTCTCCGAGCGTGTGCTCATAAACGAGACCCGCCCAGCCAAGCACGTCCGGGGTGAGGTCATCAACGGAGTTTTGCGCAATGCCTCCACAGATGAGTTGTAAGCTGTGACGGGCAAGTTTGTCAAGATGGCCATCCTATTACGTCTCAACATACCGCTCCATGTTGCGCCGCTTCGCACGCCGCAGGGCAAGAATGCCATTTTTCGCCAGGATATCGAGGCTGAGAGGATCGATCCCTTTTTGATTGATCACGACGAAGTTCTTCGGCTTCTCGTTCCCACCAACAGCTTGATCACAAACGAGATTTTTGAGCTCCACAATTTTCTTCACTTTGGCGTCCACAAAACGTCGCTCAGACTCGACCAGTTTCTCGCGCTGTTCGGCTGACGAGTAGAAAAATCCAGAATTAACTTCTCTGAATGTTCCGTGAATGCAGATCTGGGATATGCAGTGCACGTTCGACGTACGTCTTTTCGTATTCAAGACTGACGTTCAACGTCAGAATGTAAGCGTTCTCGACGCGTTTTGGCATATCTGGATGTCTTGCGCCGTGATCCATGACCAAACCACGCACTAGCTGGGTTTCCGACGCGGTGCGGTGTTGCATTTTCATAATTTCGACCATGTGGAGATCAATAGGGTCTCTCCACTGATCTTTGGCTCCTACAGCAGTAGACTTTTTAGCGTGTAGACCCTGATTCTGAGATTAAATACGTGCCTTTTGGGGGAGGTGGTGGCCTGATGGCGAGCACGGCGTCTACAACGTCAGCTGCGAGCTGCTTCGCTAGCGAGGCGTGCAGCTTGGTTGCAAGCGAAGTGTGTGCGACATTAATCAGGGTTGACCGATCCAACTTCGACGGCTGTTTGAACGTGTCCAGAAACTGCATGTTGCGTCAGCGGTATGCAAAGTTGGTTTAGCATCGGACACAGACGGCTAAAGCCTCTTTCTTCGCGAGATCAAAGCCCTCTCCTATGACGGTAGGGTGCACGCCTTCAGAGATATAGCGATCAGCTTGCTTAAGCAGCTCTCCCACGAGAAGAACGACGGAGGTGGTGCCGTCGCCAACTTGATCGTCCTGAGCAACTGCAGTACGAGCGATCATTGCAGCTGTTGGGTTCTGGATTTGCATCTCGGAGAGCAGCACTTTCCCGTCCTTGGTCATCTTGATTTGGCCCGCGCCGTCCACTAGCATCTTGAGTGTGCCTCTGGGCCCTGCAGCAAATTCGATCGCGAAAGAAAAGGCGAGATGTGGTGCGCGACACTTACCGAGATTACCCTTGACCACATTCGCGAGACCCATCGCACCTGTTGTATTGACCTGGTGGGAGAGATGCGGAAGAGGAGAGACAGGCAGCGAGATGAAATTACCTGCAGTGCCGCAGCGCGACGAACGCTTTCAGCTTTTGGATTGATTAGTTCTATACTCGATGACATGATCAAAGATTTGGTTCAACGTGGTGTTCCAGCTCGACGGTGGTGGTTTGTCAGTAAGAAGTTGTGCTGAGTGCTAAATCGGCAAAGTCTGGATATGAATCATCACAGGCTTGACCTTGACCTAACGCACTCGCCTCCATCGTGACTGATGACTTACTGTTATCCCCACAGCTACGGCACCAGGCTGGCGCATTTCTACCACTCGAACGTGCCTCACAGTGCTGGCCAGAAAAAAATACCGGTCTGTCTCGTATATATCGCTGCGACTAATCGTTTGCAGGCCAATAAAAATATCCTCTCCGCTGCTGAACGACAGTCTTCATCGTGTTCACGTCTCTAAAGATCATGCCTTACGATCATCGCAGAGATTCCGCGGCAGTGGGTTACTTTCATTGGTCCTTGATGCTCGCTCTGACGTCGTCCACGACAGAGGCAGAGGGTGGCAGGCCCGCTCTTGACCTACGCGCCGCTAGATCCTAATAGAGAAAAGAAGCCCCAGGCTCAGGTTCCAAAGAGGCGCAGGCGCCCTACTCCCCCTACGTCGGCCTTCAACTTCGATCCAAAAGACAGACTTATTCCCAACGGAAAGCAGGACTTTGCTGCCTCTCCGCACATCCCATCTCAACCAGCTGTCTTGCAGCCTCCGATAATCACACATGAGCAGCATCTGACTTCTTTCGACGATCGCAATACGCATGCTCCAGTTCCTGACGGATACGACACGCAGGCGCCATGGCCTCATGTCTTTACGGATCCCTCCGTTGGACATTTCATCTCACCTTATCCCAATACCTCCTACGCGGACGCGCATGATGCGAGCCCGGTCCCGCCTGACCCTTATGACTCCCCCGGATCCTGCACCTCGTCTTCCTCTCCCGCCGCATCGGATCAGTCCCCTCGTACAGCCGATTTCGGCGCTGACTATCCGCCCCAACCTCCCGTGCCAATGTGTCCATACGATGGTCAGGGATATGTAGCGGTCCCCTATGAGTTTCAGCTGGATCACTATCCAGACCACCCCGCGCAAGGTTACCCCGTGCCCGTTGTGCCCATCCATGGCAGACCGGGACTGCATGGTGGACCGTATCCGGGCAACAATGGGTATCCACACCCAAACTCCCGTGGGTCCTAGATTGGGTTTAGAAGCTACGGATCGGCTTCCCGATGTTCAAATTTCTTGATGTTTGTCTCCAAGTCTTGGGTGCTTGCGGAAACACGGAATCGCAGACACTGTATTTGCTTTCTGCCATTGTACATAGCGCGTTAATTAACGACTGGGTGTCCTGATGTCGTTGGAATAGATATTTAGATTTCTTGACGTTGACCCGAGCTTACACGCGTGCCATCAACGTGCGGCGCGATCGTTAGACTTTGCAATTCGATACTTTGTATAACCTACACGATGTTTCATTTCACTCTGGTAGTGAGGCAGTACTTGTCAATGAACGACTTGAGTGGGTCCCGTCGGATCAAATGGAGTTCAGGGATTTAGGTCAACCGCCGGGCAGTCTGGCTTGTTCATGATGTCTCAGTGATGAGTTGTACTTTGGAACTCAGCCAAACAAGTCTACCGCAACGTGCGAACATGGTCAACGTTCAGACATGGCGAAGGACACTGACCCAGCCGAACACCACAAGAGAACGCTCAGCCGCATCGAACAGATCCATTCGCACCTCAAGAACACTGCGCCAGGCAAGCGGCTCCATGGCAAGGTCTGCGTTATTACCGGAGTAAGCTCATTGCATGGCATTGGGTAATGTCAAACGTTGTCGAGGGTTTGCTTGTCTACTTATCCCGTGGCTCCTTCATTTCCATTGTCTAGGCGTGCTTCTGCCCTTCTCTTCGCACACCAAGGTCCAGATCCTCATTTCTGTCCATCTCCCGGGGCGGTGCTCATTTGGCAGTATCTTTGTAGGTGCACGGCATCTTTACTTGGTCGATTTCACCACGGAACATATGCCGGACCTTAAAGCATCGATTGAACGCGCATATCCAAACGTAAAGGTCGGATGTGAGGCGCATTCACAATTTCACCAGCTTATATGGCTGTACAGGTCACGACTGTTCAAGCCGATGCTGCGGATGATGCTGCGATGGCCACAGTGTGCACACAGGCGATCGATGAGGAGGGCCAGCTGGACGTCTTCTTTGCCAATGTCTGTCCCTTTCTCGTGCGAGTCACATTTCTGACGTTACACCAGGCCGGAGTCGGGACGACTGCCGGACTGCAAGAAACCACTCCGGAACGGTTCATGGAGACCCTCCGAATTAACACGCTGTCGTACGCAGTCGTGACTCTGGGATATCTTCCATCACTTTGACCCTCTTCCGCAGCTGCTTCTTAGCGGTCAAACACGCCTCACGGGCAATGATGTGCACCAATCCTTCGAACGGCAAGACCTTGAGCGGTGGCAGCATTATCTTGACCGCTTCCAGTTTGTGCATTCCCTTTTTCCGACTATTCAGTACCTGAACATACTCTTTAGTTGCCGGATTGCGCTCAGGGGCAGGGTCCATCGACTGTGAGCCTTTGTTTCTATACCCATTTCAAGCATAATGTAACCCATAGTCCAGACAGCGCAAGTAAAGCTGCGTGAGGCTGCATCATTCTTTCCCCTGCTCAGCAACCTCATCCGAGCCCTAGCGTGAACTCGATCGCACAAACGAGCGTATACCAGTTACAGAAGACAGATATCCGCGTAAATTCGATCTGCCCCGGCCTGATTGAGACAAACATGACAAAGGCTATGTTCGACGCTGCGCGTGAACGAGGGAGTGGGAACAAGCTTGGTCAATTGAATCCACTGGGTCGTTATGGCGTCTCGCAGGGTATGTACCTCGTACCGACATCCTGGAGGACAATGGGCTAAATGCGGTTGTAGAAATCGCGCAAATGGCACTATTTTTGGCGTCAGGTGAGAATTTCTCGTGAGTGGTGTGTTCGAAGCTAACATACCTGAAGACGAGTCGAGTTATGTCAACGGCCAAAACATTGCTGTAGACGGTGGCCTTTCCTCTTCCCACCCTGTAATACCTGGCCATCGAGCATAATGTGCAAATGATCATGTAGACTCTAGAGGTACTGAAGGAGAATGAATTGTAACGTTGTTGAAAACCAAAGGTCACGCTGAGCAAAGGTCTATGTGGGAACCACGACAACGAACTTTCATGCCTCGTTATGCACCCACAGAATGCATAGGGTTGGAGCCCACCCGAGTTGACTGTGCTACACCTAGTCTCACGCTGCATAATGCATGGCTTTGATACACCACCTGACACTATGCACTATGGGAAGTTTAGTACTGTAAATCTAGCCATAAGATTATTTTCACTGTCACATGTTCTTCTGTTGCAATTCATTCCACTTCATCGTTTTCCGCCACCCTTTCAACTTTCCCGCTATCACCTTGGCCGTAGCTTCCATTCGCCCTCGTCCTTTTATTCACACTTGGGTTTCTCGTAGATTTTCGCAAGCTAGTTGCGGAACCTACTATCAGTGGGCGTAAATCCAACCCAGTTGGTCGTGGCGTAGGGGCACCTGAACCTAACCTAATTGCGGACAGTTGATGCCCTCTGCGGTCCGTAGAGTAAGAATGCACGCTTGCGTTTGAACAGCCAAGCATCCCTGGCACAATTCACTGAATCAGTGGCAGCTCCTTTTGGATACTCATGCTGACCGCGACGAACGTTGTCGGTGAGACAAGTTTGACTCCGCTTCCGCGAAGGCGGACGTGTCCACTAAGCGGACAGAGCTCGCGGAGTTGGGGTCTAAATCGAGAGACGGACGAGATTGGCAGTCAGTCGAGGGGCGGCGGTGACTGGCGAGAGGATGAGCTGTAGGGCCAACTGGTATCAATAGCGCGCACTCGAATATGAGTTACAAAAGGGGATCCATCGTTCGCTGCCTACCTAGGTCCGGGATCAATTGAACGAGCCCGTAAGAGTCTTGGACGGCACTAGAATGTTTCCAGTATGGTGGGGTGTCTCGAGGTGATCGTGGCTCGTTTCACATTTGAATGCCCTCGTCACATTATATATGAGCGTTGTCCAAGGGGGTATCGGAGCCTACCCTCTTTTTAACTGACCTAGTTGAAGTGGTTGGGCGAATCAAGTAGGGTAGGCTCGCAGGGTCTCACGGCTTCAATCGGAACTCAAAGTTGACAAACATACCTGTCTCGAGAAATTCAGCGATAGCCTATGCATTCATGTACCGTCATCCAGGTTGATGTACATAGGGTGTTCTAAAAGATCCGCAAGGTATTGAGAGGATCAGACATATTAAATACAATGATGGGAGGCTACACAAGCTTGAACGGCGAAAGGAAACCCAGAGAAAAATACCAAAACAGTCTGCGCTCAATGTCTTTTAGGCCCCATCGTTGAGCACCACGAAATGACCGACACTCGAGACAGCCAAAAATCATTTCAAGCTGATTTCCCACTGCCGACACAGGTCGTGCTGGAGCCGGCATGCCAGCGGCCTCACCCCCCATCACCTGTCGGATACACATGGATCACCTCGGTCGCCGCCGGGATCCTTCAAGTCGCGGTTCAGCAAGAGCAGACACATGAACAAGGTCAAGACGGACGGGAGATTTATCTGTCAAAGTATCTTGTGCGTTGGCTTGCCAAATGGATGAACCTAATTGGGGATCAAATAAATGAACGGCTGAGAAGCGCAAATTTGCCGTCTCGACCAGAGCTGGATCCTCCGAAACTGCACTTCATGAGTGGGCACCTCCACCACGACACGGACGTGGCTTAGAGAACGGTGGATAGTGCCCTGAACCACGTCTCGCTTTCCTGTGGCAAGACCGTCGGTGCTGCGAGACCCGATTAGCTGATCGTGGAGGATCACTAGGCGATGTCTTCCGAGTAGTCGGAGGCCAGTGCTTCGTAGGATTTGGACAGGTGAGTGTCCTTGTATCAAGAAAAAAAATATGCGCAGACACCATCCACTTACCCGAGGATACTGGTCCTGCGATGACGACACCCACCTCGCATGGTCCGAGGCTTCTTCCATTCCCATGGTATGTACTGGGGCTTCAGACAGGAAACAGTGGCTTCCGCCCTCAGTACAAATGGGAAAGAAGTGCCCCCGACCATGCAGCAGCTAATGTACGCATCTCAAACGACGCAGTGTCCCTGGCGGTCCATGACAGCTCATGCTCGTGGAGTGTCCGCTCCCCATAGCCCAACTGCGCAGGTAACGACGAAGGTACGCACCAGATGGAGGAACATGACTATGAGGACCAGGGAGCAGACTCGCTGAGAAGTGTCTGGGGAAATCCGGGGGGTGGATGGTCGGGAAGAATCAAATTGCTGATCCCTGACCATCCAGCGTAACTTTATACCCTTGTGGCCGGTGTACTCGTGTCTTTGCGCCAGTATCCCGGTCTCGCACGGAGGTCGTTGGCGCCATGAGGAGGTCCTGGAGCCTGTGAGCGGTTGTTTATCGCTGCCATCGAGATCAAGATGGCAGACCGTTTATACTGGTGAGATGTTCGGCAAATGCATCATTTCATGTTTTAACTATATTGAGGGATCACCCGGACCATCCGAGTCTATTCATTCTCGGAAATTTATATTTTTTTCTAGATCTGACAGGGTAAACCTAAATTATTGTCGACCAGACTATGGGGCCGGCGTAAGTTTCGGAAAAAGGGTGCGTAAGGGAACATATACGCCAGCTATCCTGAATGCACAGCTATTTTATCGCTTCCGATCCACTTCCGTTTGCTGCCACCTGGCTGGAGGGTAATTTCCTCTCTATCTGAGTTTTCAGATTTCGGACTTTCATATGTCGGTGGTTGCATATTCTCGTTACCCGAAGCGCCACTACCTTTCCGCATTATTTTTCTTCCTTATCGACTTCATCTGCCGTTGTTTGAAGGTTAATTTTTCTTCCTTTCAATGACACAAGTGGAATGGAGTAAAAATTGGTTTCGATCAAAACATTTTTTTTCTACAACCGTCTTTCGGTTGACAGGCAAGTCTCCGTCTTAATCTGCTGTGCGCGCTCATCTGATGCACGAGACCCTCAGTATTGCGGTGGCGAATGACCTCGTGCATCACTTCGTTTGCTCAATGATCTACTTATATGATAGTAATACTCAAACTGCAGGTACAATTGCCTTTGCCGAGCTCTGACAACCATACCTTCAAGTTACCCTATTTCGGTCATGATATTGGACAGACAGTGGAATGATGGACGAGACGCGCTATGGGCCAGTCAGCTTCGTGGGTGGGTGGTTACGAATTGTCTGAGTTATGTGGTAAAACATGTGGTGCGATTGTTGCCAGTCTGTGGTATTGACGTCTTTCTGACGTTCTCTCCCAGAAGCGTAGGTTTGACTGCCCACTGCCCAGACATCTACTCGGTTTTAATCCACTTTGTTTTTCCCCGTCTTTGAATCCGCATTTGTTCGCAAGACAACGCCTACAGCTGCGCGCATTCAGTTCGCAGGGTACCACTTTCGCCACATTCGCGGGTCAATTCCACGACATCCGTCATGTGACATTTCTATCATTTGCACCAGCCTTTTTTACCCCCGACCCGTCACCCTTCTTTCACGCAGCCTTTCCGAGATAGTTGCTCGACGAGCCTTGCCTATCCTGTCGCAATTTTGTGCCTCACCTCTGCGCTTCTGCCTGCCACATCTATTGTCCGACCTAAATTGTAAAGCACTATCCTTATTTCGTCACCCTGCTCCACCTGAGCTCCCCGCAATGTCCAAGTTTGCACCAAGGGCTATCGGTAGTATTTCCGGCAGTTCGAGTATGTCACTCACGTCAGCGGTGGCACTTCTGGTCGGGCCATAGCTACTGACTGAACCGCCTTTCTAGACACAGCCGACGCCTTTTCGGGGGATTTACCGAACCATTTCTAGACATGTTCGGACATGCGATGAAATGATGCTGTCGATGATGATCCCAATTCATCAAACAATAGACCATCCGTTAGCACCGCGGGCCGCACCGTCTCTCCTCCCCCCTAACCGCACAATGGCCATGGGACGGCGTATGTATTTTCCCCTAACACGTGCTCGGTGGAAATAACCAAGGAGGAAACGACACCCATCGAGGGGGTGAGCAAGGGAAACCAACTGAGCTCGGTATGTTCGCGGGTGGGGACGACGCGGTGATCAGACCACCCTTCCGACGCCGCTATATGACCAACGTTGCTGAGCGTGTGGATGGCCCGCTTCTCCTTTGTTCCCGAGACGCCACCCTCCCGTCCGATCCGGACCACGATGTACACCCACACGTTGTGACGCCTTCCGCTGGATGCGTAAAGGAGCGAGAAGAAGAAGGAAAAGAAACACGTTGCGTCCGATGTGATAGCTGTCAGACCTTTTTTTTGACCGGCAGCTGTGACCTTTTTGCACGTCGTGTCCATCCCCCTACCACCCCGTCACCTGCGTGCTCCGTCCGTCACGGCTTGGAATTTTTTTTGGGTGTGATGGAATGGTTGTTGTGATGCGCCTCATATCGTCGTTGCCCCTGATTGACAACGTCCGTTTTCTTTCGCACCTGCCACCTCCCGTGTGACTTCTCGCAGCTGAGTGCCACTAGCTCATCGTGCCGTTTGCCTGGTGGTGGTGGAAGGGAAATAATATCAGGGTTCCGCAAGATGCAGTGCTCCGCGCGGCCAGCGCACATCAGATGATCAGGGTCCCAGCTGGACAATATAACAAAGCAACATATGTCGAATTTGATTTATGGTGTCTACACATGTAACTGCGTACAACGGACTATCATGCATGTGACTCCAAGCTTCTCCATCGTTTACCCGAGGACCGAGGGACACCGCATCCGTTACTTGATTCCCAAAAGTTTCACCTCTGATAAGATGGATGGATCATCAATCACGGTCCGATGAACAATCAGTTGTGACCTACCGAATTTCAACGTGGAATTAGGAGGAATGTCTGCCATCTTTTTGTTGCCATAACCCATTGATGGAGGGACGATAATTTCACGTTCGCCTCCGATTTGCATTCCGGCGACACCGACGTCCCAACCTAATAATTATGAGTGCACTAGCATACTTTGAACAGTGGCCCATCCTACCTTTGATAACATCACCCTGTCCGAGCGAAAAGATGAACTAAAGGAAGAGTGAGAGGGAATTTGAAGTGTGTAGCGGTGGTAACCTACGGGCTTTCCTTTGGTATTCTTGTCAAATACCTTGCCGTCGAGGAACTTGCCGATATAACGTATCTCGAGCTTGTCACCCTTCTTCACCATCTTGCCCGAGCCTACCTTGGCATCCTTAACCTTGACGCCTCCCTCGAGGGTGTGTTGTCCCTTCTTTTCTCCCTTGTCCTTTTTGTCGTCATCCTTCTCTTCTTTTTCCTTCTTTTCGCCCTCCTTCTTTTCCGCCTTGTCTTTCTTCTCCTTTTTCTGCTTCTTCTCGCCCTTTTCTTCTTCTACCTTCTCCGACTCGGGAGCAGGAACAGGTTTACCGTCGGCGCCCTTGAGTTTCTTCGCCAGTTTCCTCTTTTGAGATTTTGAGAGTTTCTCCTCATGTTCGTCGACTTCCATGGCGTCCTCGCGGGGACGCTTGAGGTTTTTAGGTAACTCTTCCTCTTCTATTTCCTCAAAACGGCTTGAGGCAAAAATCGTCAGCCTACTGAGTCAATCATACAAGGGGACTTGAATTACTGAGCGTCGTCATCTTCGTCGTTTAAAGCAACTTCGTCGGCGTCGACTGGTATTTCAACATCCGAGCTGACTTCGTTCAGGTCGTAGGCGTCCTCTTCATCCCCGTCCGAGTCCACTCCCGATCCAAATGGTGGTTGATCAACAGGTGCCTGATCTAACAAGGGTGAACGAATGAGAACAACACAGAAAAAAAGCGCGTTCCATACCAATATAGTTGCCATACAAATGGATCGTGCTACCAAGCGCGTCAGTTCATCCACACACACGGTGTGTCACGTGCTCACTTTTTGCCGACCGCCTCGAAAATGTACTCCATATCCTCCTCGAGGATGATTTCACACGTCGACTGTTCGATCTAAGATACACGTCAGACGCGTCTTCAAAAACTGTCCACAGGAGAAAAGACGCGTACTTTGCCGGGTGTGAGTGAGCAGAGGACGGTGGTCACCGCGGTGCCTTGGGGCTCTTCCTCGTCCTCGTCCTCATCCTCATCCTCCTCGTCATCGGGCGAGGCGAGGCTCAGGTAGGTCAGTTTGACAGACGTCCTCCCAGCGCTGTCTTGCAGCTCGTCGGGGAGAGCTGCATTTTTTACTTGGAGGTCACCCTGAGGGACGACAACCTCTGGCTTGCCGGGGGTCAACACGATGCTCCTGCACGACCCGTCAGCGACTCGCACCACGTCCACGACGGCGCGTACCAAGGTGCAATAGCGATGGCCATGACAGAGTTGGCTGTCAGGTTTTTTGAAAAAAGGTGGTGACAAGGGAATTTAAAACTCCGCCTGCAAGCAGTACGGGTTCCTCGTCGACATGGTCAGTGTCGGGGCCGCAGCGTCGTCCGCGCACCAACTCACGCGTTGCACCAGTCGAACGTGCTCAGACCATATCTCGCAGCGGTCAGATCGTCGCTCACAGCAGCGCTGACGCTCGAAAGCTTTTCATCGCAGGTCTGTCCTGACCTGCTCTCAGACCGATCTCACCCACTCGCACCTAGGTCGTCGAGCGACACAACAAACCAGAGGTCGAGGCGCGGTGCGTACGCATCCCAGGGGAGGTCGTCGATGGCTTATCCGCGCATACAGCGGATCAAAGGAAGTCTTGCTCAACCCCCTCATGATATCGCGCAACGAGAACGAGCGCGTGCTGATCGAGCCCTCCATCAACTCGATACGGATGAGCATCAAGATCAAGCAGGCAGACGAAATCGAACGTATACTCTGTCACAAGTTCACGCGCTTCATGATGCAGCGTGCGGAGAGCTTCGTGGTGCTGCGCAGGAAGCCTGTCCCGGTGGGTCGATCGACACGGGGAGGTCGGAGAAGTGCTAATGGTCATCGAGGGCTATGATATCTCGTTCTTGATCACAAACGTTCATTCGGAAACGATGCTCAAACACAAGGTCGTTGATTTCATCATCCAGTGGGTCGTCCGTTCAGTGTACGGTACTATTATGTGATGCCACCCCAAATCAGGTTTATGGAAGAAGTGGACAGAGAGATAAGCGAGATGAAACTTAGCCTCAACGCCCGGGCACGTACAGTTGCAGAATCTTACCTGACTGCAGTACGTCTATCTTGCCGGGTTTTCTCGGCAAAGTATCTGAACTTGCCGGTAGTTCAATTCATGAGCAGAGTCCTTTTACCTTCTTCACCACACCAAAATATCTTCGAGTAGAGCAAATGTACACCTGAAACCACCTCTGGAGAGCCCGGACCGACTCACCCTCCTCGTGGTGCCAAGAAGATAAGCCCTTGGAATGGTCGGTTGGATACCGAATAACTACAAGTGCAATGTGCTACATTCTGCGAGGATAATGTAGGAATACTTGAACAATCTCTAAGGTATGCGTGGTGTGGGTCCATGCCGGGAACTTGTGATACTGGTACAGGGGATCATGCAAATGCTGGGAATGCGACATGGGGTACGGCTAGAAATGGGAATAACAATCGTGGTCGAAGAAAAGGGCTCGGGCGCCGATGCAGAAACATGGAGAGAAACCGACAGCTTACTCACCACGCACACTGGCCCCCAGGTTATCAAACAACAAATCCTTGAGCTTTCCCCAGACACGACTTTCGGCACTCGGCGAACACTGGACCTTGAGCAGCTCTCTCGCCGTCCGATCAGACTCGGCAAGCCGCTGACGCAACTCCCAGTTCTCATCTCGCGACGCGTCCAGCTGAACGTGCATCTCCCGAGAGCGAGACTCCAAGGTACGCACTTTGTCCTCGACGCTCGCCAAACGGTCGTTGGACGCCTCAAGTTTTTCCCGCAACGTCTTTTGCACTGAGCGTGCTGCGTCCAGTTCCTTTTCCAAGTCCTTGACGCGTGCCAGAGAGGCCGCCTCAGATGATGATACCGATGCGCAATTTCCATTGCTTGAAAACTCAAGGCCGAGTGAATTATTGGGTTTGGGACACACTGCTTCGGGGATAACAACCTCGTTCACCGTCCCGTAGACGGTGCGAAAGAGCTCGTGTGCTGTCGAGACATGGTCCTCGCTCTCAGCATCACCAGGGTGCTCGCGACTGATGTCCATTTCGCAAGCAGCCAGAAGCAACAGCGCTGGTCGCACGGCGGCACGTTTAAACACTGGCGACGACTGGTCCGACGGTTTAGAACTGGGAGTACTGGGAGTAGGCAACGTTGTGGAGGCATCCGAGGCGGTGGTGGGTACCGCTGTCGAGGCAATCTCAAATCAAAAGGATTGGCAAACGTGCATGAAGCGTACCGTCACCCTTTGCTTTTTCGATAGTGGGACTGCCCAAGGCGTCCAGTAGGGACTTGATCACGGCACATGCGGCCCTGGAGCGGCCCGTGCGTCGATAGTGAGCCCCGACCATGATATATGCGCCGGGATCGCTTTTCGTGATCGTGAGCAATGCGATTGTACCCTTTGGATCGTCGGGGAGGGCAGCGAGATCATAAGTGAAAGGGTACCCTTTGTAAACGAGGCTGACTTGGTAATCGTTGCCGCTAGAACATGCGGCTTTCTCATCTGTAGATAAGAGTGGAAGGCGGAGAGAAGGGGGATCAAGGGACGACGTCTGAGGTGGAGATGTGCTGGGAAGCTTATCTGGAAGTTCAATACTGCGTAGAAATGCGGTGACGGAGCCGGGCGGCGGTGTCTCTGGCTTCCTCTGGCCAGTTGCGGTCGCGGTAGACGGCCCAGATGTGAGAGGGAGACGAAGGGGCAATCCTGGCACGCTGGCGTGCGTGCCAAGGGCCCTCGTGTGCGACGGCCGGTCGCGCACCGAACAGTCTGCGGTGTATCTCCGCGTGTGAGGGAGGTAATGGGATCCACCTGACTTTGAAAAGCGGCGCTCGTCGTCCGCGCGCGAGTAAGACTCATGGCGGCGCGAGCTATGTGGGAGTCGGTCCTGCGCACGAGGCGAGATCGGCTGATCCTGGTGCTGGTGCGCGTCCGGTAGTCGGCGCGTGTCGCGCATGGGAGAGATAGGGCCCGACGCTCTGCGTGTTCTGTACGGGGCAGGCCGCGTGGGGGATGGACGGGCTGTGACCTTCATGGTGGTCAGATGAGGCGTGGCTGACCTGGTGGAGACAAAGACGTCGTTTCAGATCGTCTTCTCCAAAAGCGATCCGACGGTCGCGGTTCGCCAAAAAAAAAAGAACCTGCGATTGAAATGTACTACGGTAGCTACTCTGTCAAACGTGCATCCATCGTGGATGATCCTCCCATTCATCTTACCACATAATATTATATTCATGGCATCTCAGGATGTTACTGACCTCGGCTCTCTCTTGACACGTTATTCGGCCCTGCGATTTCAAAAATGTCAAACAAGATTCCAGAAAAATCGTGAATGTGATTCCCTTTGAAAAAAAAAAAATCCACACCTTGACGTACTCATCTAGAGTCCCAGGAGTCTGGGTGAGGCAATCGAAATACTGTGAGTGTAACAAGCCAGGTCAGTTCTTGCACTGCAGTAGGGTTACCATATCAGTTGGAACGAGTGTTTCTCGACGAGCAAATACAGAGAAAAATGGACGGGTCGGCTGAAATAAAAGGAAGCAAGATTCAATACCAAGCTGAGATCAGACCAAAGAGACGACACTCTTGACGGGAGCACCTGAGCTTGCGAAGATGACGATGGGGATCGAATACGTGTAACGAAGAGGATGCGAAAAAAAGAGCGAAACGAATTCCATTTCGAGTGACGTCATTCCCAAAAATAGCAGCCCTCTACAACTTGGAAACATATAAACAACAGAGTAGGGGTAACCAAATAACCTAGGCACAAAGAAAAGCCTCGAATCGGACATCATGGTAATGGCACATGAGATGAATCAAGTCCCAGCGGGAGCATCGTATGATCTTTCAACGCAGATCTATCCCATGAAGACGTGCGCAACTGTATGACCCACTCAGTGACGCTCTTGTAGGTCCTGGAGGGACGCCACTTACATGTTCGATGGCCTCTGTCGTAGATAGAATGTTCATATGGTCCGGGATAAACCCTCCATTCTAATTATGCCATGTCAGGAAATAGACAGTTCGGAACAGTCCCGACGTAACTCACCAGCTCCAACTCGTCGAGGTTGCGGAACGCGTGCCGCATGTC